>BQNB010034098.1:3242-48357 GCA_026074375.1 Tanacetum coccineum
CCATTAATGAATGCCCTTGCATGTGTCTAACCCGGGACACCCGTAATCTGACTCAAATGAAACTGTATTCGCTTGACTAATATCAGTCCAAGACGAACAGGGACGTCAATCCCGATAGATCTATCCATAGGTTTGGTTTAAGCATAAATGTTTAATTTTTATGTTTTTGATTTTTCTATTTTTTTATCTTTTACTTATACTAAGAAGAAAAAGAAAATATTTTTTACTTTTTATATTTTATAATTTTTTTTCTTTTGAATTTTTAAACAAGAATGAAACTTTCGAGGACGAAAGGATCTTCAAACCAAATCAACAAACACAAAACTTAGGAATCGTAAACACTATTCCCCGGCAACGGCGCCAAAAACTGATCTGCTGTTTTAACACACGTAAAAATATATATAAAATATAATATTTTAAAAGAGAAATTAAGAAAAATTACCAAGTTACCCTTGATAAAATTCACTCTCAAAAATATATATAATATAATATAGAATACGTATATTTAACCGGGCAAGTATGATCACCCGGGTCGTTATCCCCAACGACTAGTGAAATTGAGACCACGTTTTAAGTTCGGATCCTGATTTGAATGAAGCAAAGATATTTGATTATGGAAAGAAACTAAAAACAAAATTTAATTGAACAATTAAAACTTATTAGAACTAAACTAGGAATAATCTTAAAGACTAAAGTGCAAAGGAAAAGATTAACGGGTAAAACTAATAACTAACCGAGGGACTGACCTTAGTAAACAATTAAATTGAAAAGTTACAAATTCCTACAATAAGAATATACCCCGAAAAACAATCTAAGTACCGAATTAAGTGAATTTGAAACGTGCTTATATGAAAAACTCAAAGAAAGCAATAGTTGTAAAGAAATAAGGGGAAACAAAATTAATAAAAGCATACTAGGGCTGAAAATCTCAACATGAGGCTCAGGTAGTGATTATTTCATAATACTGATTACAGAAAGTGAGGTTTTGAGCTTACTTCTACTTAAAACAGCCATAAAATGCTAAATTTAGCTTAATTTAAAATGGAAAAAGTTGATCATAGAAAGCTTATGATGTGCTTAATTTAATATGCAAAGAAATTAAAGCTTAATCTACTTTTGAGCTACTGAAATTGATCATGAATAAAACAAAGAAAACACAAATCTTCAAATAAGCTAGAGAACTAAATAAGCCTGAACTAGTCTTTCGAAACTTAAAAGACAAACTTAAAAGCTATTATTATCCATTAAATAAGCTATTAAATGTAGACTTATAAGCTAATTTAAATAAATTTAAATCTAAAGATTCTAATACTGTTTTTGGATTTTTAAAGTTTTATGACTTTTTGACAGCTGAATTAAACTTTAGTTAATAAGCTAGAAATTTCAAATTAAGACTTAAACCAAATTAAGCTATATTAAAACTAAAATCCTACTGAATTTGATAAGCTAAATCTTAAAATTACTGTTTTAAATTAAGCTGAGAGCACAGCAGTACTAACTTAGGTTAGTACTGGTAGTGTAAAAATTCAGCAGTACTTTTGAAAGTACTGCTGATGTAATTTGACTTTTGAAAACGAATTAAGTAATGAAATAAGCTAGAAAATGACAACTAAATTCTTAATAAGCTATAACTAGAACTCTAAAATTAATACTTCTAAATTTGAAAAGTAAAATTTATCTATAACTAACAGTACTAACTTGTGAAGCTAGTACCTAAATTTTTTGTTAAGTATGAGTAAAAAAACCACTGGTAGATGTAAAGAGTAAGCTAGTACTAACTTAGTAGGTTAGTACTGATAGTGTTAATTGGAAGACTGCACTAAACCAAACACCCCTTTATCATTTTAACAGGATTTAGAAAAGCTTTTTAAGAGAAATTTGATGAACAAAAACTAATACCAGATAAAAATAGCTTGAATAACAAAACTTAATTAATCATGATTAAACAACTGAAAATAAGCCTTAATCTAAGATTCTAAACTATTTAAAACTAATATTTTGGATTTTATGACGTTTTTATGACAGAAAACTAGCAACTATTGATCTATTAACTATACTAAGCAAAACAGATTAGGTCAAACAACTAATATGATAGAAGAATACTTAAACACTATTTAAGCAAAGAGAATATAGCAAATAAGCACAATATTAAGCATATAAACTAAAATAGGCAACTTAAACTGTGTTATTTAAGAAGAATGAAAAGAGAAAATTACTTAATCCTTTAGCCTAAACAAAAGGACCTAATTAAGGCAGCTACAAGCTCCTTAGTTATTATTAAGCTATTGGTTATAAAGTCCTATGGATCTTTCTCAAGGTAAGATCCCCTTACCAAAAGCTCAAATTTCATATGAATTTCCATATAGATTAAACTGATTTTAGGTTTAGATAGGTTATACTGAATTCAAACAGCTCTATTTTGCTTATAGACTGAAAGAGTTAATATTAGCTTATTGATGACAACTTATTAAGAGAGCTTATGACTTAAAATGAGGAGCTTAGAAAACGAGATTTAAATCACTAATGACTGATTTTCATTATTAAAACTGAGCTTACATTGTAGTTTATAGTTTATTTTTAAGTTGAGGGTGCGCTTGGTTGGGAGTATTAGGGGGTAAGGAATGGTAATAGGAATGATTAAATATGGTTGGTTATCTATAATACAATGAGTGATTACCCAATACTAGGTAATACATCATTCCTCTCTAAATTGAGGGTTATCAACCAAGTAATGCTTTTTATCTATTATCTCTCTTCCTTTTTTTCTCCTCCTCCATATCTCATTTCACTATTTTTATCCAATAATTAATTATGTTTTAACTTAAATAAATGTAACGGTAGTACCACACTAGAAGGAGAAACAAATTACCTGCTTGAAATTTCATGAAATATTGAATAAGGAATGCTCATAAAAGAAAGCATATACATGTGTTTTATATATTTGATACCAAAAAGTTGTTATAGTGATATTCATCAAGATAAAATTAGTTTCTTGGTCAATAAAGTTTACAAAAATTTCAAAGCAGTTTAAAAGTGAGTTTTGTTTTCCATGTTAAGAAATTATGAACCAAGCATTATCAATTTATATTCCTTTATATTCCCATTACTATTGCCTTTCCCTTTACCTAAAATGAACCAAGCACTGAGTTTTTTACCCTTTCCTTGAATATCTAGGTTATTATTTTGTCATGATTTGGTTGGTTAACAGTTGAAGACAATTTGTTACCGATAATAGTTTGTGTGAAGTTTTTTACACAAACGATATTTTCGAAAAAAATTTGTTAAAGATATAAGCTTTGTTGATATATGTTTTGAGTATGAGAATGCATTTGGTTATATATATATATTTAACAGATTAATTTATTAACTCAAAGAACGATACAAATATAAGATGAAAATTTAATAAGGATAAAAAGTGAAGAAAAAAATTACCCGAATCAAGCATCTGATCCACGCGTCGTTCAGCATACGAGTATAGTATGGGTAAAGACACGTCAAGCCATAAGAAACAACACTCGTATTGAAAACCAAAGATGGGATCATCAACAAGTGCTTCGATGAAAGAGTTTGATCCACCAACAATCACGGGTAGTTTACCCGATCTCACCACTTTTCTGATAACTGCAAGTGCATGGTAACAAAAGTCTTGAGCAGTGAAATTGAGTTCGGGCTGAATCTCGCCTAGCAAGTGGTGTGGCACACCTTTCATTTCAGATTCAGTGATTTTGTTTGTGACGATATCAAGACCTTTGTATACTTGCATCTTATCGCAGTTGATAATCTCTCCTGAGTATTTGGTGGTGATGTCAACTGAGAGACGGGATTTTCCCGTGGCTGTTGCTCCCATAATGAAGACAACGCGTTTCTTGTGATTCCTATACTCCATTATTCTTACTGAAAACCTACAAAAATACAGTTACGATCAAAATGTTTTTTGTGTCAAAACTATTTTTCGCTAATAACGTTAACAATGATAGTTAATACCTCTTTTAATATGTTGTTATGGCTCGCATGCACCAAACATGTATTCGATCTTAAGGTTGATAAGTTGAGGCATTTATACACTTTGAACCATATGAAAATATAACGTACATGGAAAAATTATTAACTTCGTTACAAGAATAGAATGTGATATATACCAAATCCAATTTTAATATTGGCAAACTTTTTTACACGTTTTCCATTTTCTTGACAAGCTAGCCAAGATCGAAAAGAATATAATATAAAGTCTCGAAAATTGTAATTTTGGAATTTGAATCACGAACACAATTGTATGGTATGCATGTATCATAAATTCATACTAAATGATATCAAATCTTTAGTGTAAACAAGTTGGAAAGTGGCCCGCGCGTTGCGGCGGGGGCTAACATGTTATTGCAACGTATAGGTAAAACGTAGTTAGCGGGAAGGTATTGGTATATGCCAAAAATGCAAAAGAAGAGCTAATATATCGACATAGCATTTATTGAAAAATTTGTTGTGGACATTCCCAAAAAAGTTCACAGTTTGCAATACAAAGTGATAAAAAAACCCCCTTAAAAACCCAAAACAACCCCATATTTAAATTACTATACATTAAAAATAAAATAAAAAACTAATTTCAACATTTTCAAACCAAAGACATGTTGTTTTGCTTTTTTTGCCTTCATTGTGCTGGTTTGTTTTGCACACGCAACTGATCATCAGGGCTATATGTAACCGCGGAACTGCTGTCAAAAGCCGTGTCACATTTCCATTTAGATGTATTTGTAATAACATGATCCCCTGCTGCAAAACGTCCAAGAGTATTGGAATCAGTGCGTTGTAATGGAAATGCAAAAGCAAACTGTATAAAGGCTAACATACTTACGTATAGTTGGCATTTGCTGGTACACATCAACAACCAAAGCATTGTTAAGAGGCAATGACGTCTCTTCAGCCGGCTGAGACGCTTGTGACGATCAATTTTCATGAAAGGACGCAACATGCTTCGATTGACACATCGTTGTAAGCCCCTGTTAAACGACGTTGTATTTATCCGTGAATGAGGGTGTGTATAACAATAACAAATGAGGCTAAAATTAAAACACGATTATAGTCTGCTTATGTTTGATGAATGAAGTTGCAGTGTCTAAAACGTAAAGATGTGGCACGCACACAAAGGCACAATGTCAGTAATTTCGACAGCCTCTCATATAATTCGCAATTCCACTTATTTCAACTTTAGCGCACACAAATTAGTCCAAACAGGCAAATAGGTTGATTGTCTCCCTTTCGAAAATACAACAACCTAATGACATCATTGTTTCGGCAAATAAACTAAGAAAAAGTTCAAACTTTTTAAGAATACTTAAAACAAAGTTAGCCGATTTACTACTATCGTCCCATTAGATAAACGAATCATATCTGACATTTTTAAAACTTTAAAACGAATTATATCTAGGGGTGTCTTTATCACCTTCCACACAAATAAAAAAATCAGATAAAGAAACATACCTTTCTTTTCAATCTCCGTCATTTGCTGCTTCCAAGAAAACTTTGTGTTTACCAGCAACCGATAAACCTTAAAAAAATTCAATTTATAGTTACAAAAAGGCGAAATTAAATTGACCCAAAGTTGAAAATGAAAGCTTCACCTCCATTCATTTTCTTCATCTCGATAGTAGAAGATGAATCACACGGTTTGTCAGTAACCTGGAAATCAACACAAAACCGCCAAAGGAATAAAAGTCACATAACCCCGCGAAAAATCAGTACTCGCAGCCATAATATTTCCTTAAGCATAAAAGATCAAACCCCTTAAGATCACCTAACCTCCAAAAAGCACTAAGTTTTTTATATATGGCGAAAAATACAGTCTTTGTTCCTCTTTTACCTTGTACCCAATACAATATAACCCACTCCAATAATCTCCCAAAAAGCACTAACTTTTCGAGGATATCCGAATTCGCACCTGGTATGTGTTTAATTACACACACCTTTTACCTTTAAAAACAAGTTAAAATAACAAAAAACGGGCTTAAATGCCAAAAATATGCTTGTTTTGCTAATTGTGTTGTGCAGGAACGAATATCTAAGAAAAGGACGAAAAACAAAGCCAAAACGACAAAACCGGACACGGAATGGAAAAGCATGGAAAAGACAAAATCAAGACAAAGCCCAAGGGGGAATTATTATAAAAAAATACCTACCTGATAAGTTATGAGGTGAGGCGCTGATGAAGAAGCACCATCAAGAATGAGCATCATATCTGTTTTTAAGATAAATCAAAATATGTATTATAACAAAAAACGACCAACAGAAAATTAAAGTATGATTAAAATTAAATTTTTCCCCAATCAAAAGAGAAACCTCATACCTGGAATCTGAAGCAACGAATGCCTTTTTTTGATAAAAAGATAGAATAGAAACCATATGCCACTTTTTGTTTGTAGATCATCGTTGTCACTTGTTATGGGTTTAGATTATGTGTTGATCTTGGTAAGTTGGGGATGGCTGGCTCTATAATTTGTTTGGTGTAGATGTCTCTGTGTCGAAGGATCCGGAATGGAGAAGAAGAAGGTGGAGATATCAAAGGCACGGGCAACGGGTTGGACCTTTTCTTTTGGGCCTTCACTAAAGCTACAGCCCGTCACTGTAGCTACTGTTACTTCATCTTTAGTATGTATGATAATGATAACAAGCAAGATTACCCGCGCGTTGCTGCGGGCGTTAATTTTTCGCGTATTGTTGTGGGGCATAAAAAAATTTTATTTTTTCCGGGTTTATTTTTTCGGTCTCATGTTTAATAGTTTGTTTTTGTTCTTATATTAAATGACAATCGCGCGTTTTTTTTTTGCCCAGGCCGATAGAAAGTCGTAAATAGTTAAAAATGAAAGTACGTCCCGTAAATTTTTTTTTCTTCTTATTTTTTGGCCAAAAAGGGGGAGGGAGATTATAAAGTTTTTTTTTTTTGGCCGATGAACAGTAACCGAGCACAGTGGACCGTACTGTTCATTTTACTGTAGCAGCAAGTCAAAAACAACGTAGTATCACTTTTCAAATGTGTATTACCATAATTAGTTACTTCAATTGGATCATTATTCAAAGTCAAAGATTGTTTTATTATACTTATTTGTACATATATTTATAGATCGGCTTTAAAAGGAGGATAATATTCTTATGCTTATCTAAATTAGACGATTAATACTACATTAAACGACGGGTATAATAAAGCAAATAATTATGTTGCAAATTTGTAGTTTTAGTGTCACATTTGCGGGTTCAATTTGTAATCATTGCGAGAAATAAAATTTATGAGTTAAAAACGAAAAATATAAAAGTTTGATGATTAAACAATGTTAAAACTATTAATTTAGTGGTAAATTTTTCTACCATTTTTAATTAAAATATGTAAAAAGAAATTTGGTATTTTAAAAGAGCTTAGTTTATTTTCTTTTTAAGTTAATAAAGAGCAACCGCTTTCTTTCTAATTTATAAAAGTTAGATAAGTCATTTCCTAAATACAGTTAAAAAAAATATCAAACTGTACCGGTTGATTTGCTCCCCAATACGTTTGCTCCCAGTATCAAATTATACCGCTTGGTAATATTTGCATCCCAATATTGATATAGCAATCGCATGACTTAAACTTGTTTAGAAATGATAAGTAAAGTAGTAAAACTTGTCATTTAAGGATTGATGAGTATTATAGACAATCAACATTACTCGAATTTTAGGCATTTTTAGTTTAAAAAATGCATATGCATGCATTATAAGTAGCAGAGAAGAGATGAGCTTAATAACATTATGAGTAGCTCATAATTAGCTTAGTGTTTATGGCCTATGAGCTTACCCATTTGATGTTATGCACTTATAAACTATATAGGCCATTCAAAATGAGCTTCTAAGCTTATCAAAATCTCAGTAAGTTCTTTAGCCTATCAAATAAGCTAATTAAACAAATACTCATTTAATTTAGCTTTTAATGTTGAATATGTTAGAGCATTCATTATAGCGGTTTAAAAATGAGTCTAAAAAGTTTTGAAGAGGTTTAAAAATTTGTGAATCATAGTGAGGAACTATTTCGAGTTTTTGTGTCATGAAAAGATCTAACATTTTAGAGAGGTTTATAATTTGATAATTTTGCATGATATTACAATTTTAATAACTAGTCAAAGCTATATATATATATATTGAAAATAAATTTAAATTATAAAAATGATTGTAAATTCATGAATAACATACATAAGGGGTATTATAAGCAATCAACATTACTCACATTTTAAGCATTTTAAGTTTAAGAAATGTATATATATGCATTATAATAACATTTTGATTAGCTCATAATTAGCTTAGTGTTTATGACCTATGAGCTTACCCATTTGACGTTATGCACTTATAAACAATATAGGCCATTCAAAATAAGCTTCTAAGCTTATGAAAATCTCAATAAGTTCTTTGGCCTATCAAATAAGTTAATTAACATGTTGATACAAAAGTTAGGTCGGGTCTTGTTTAGCCCGAATAAGCGGTTATTCGGGTATGTAATGCCTTATTCTTGTATCAAATGAACTTGTTTGAAGGACCATGCACAAGGAATAAAACACCGTTAACCTTATCGTGGGAGTTGATCCCACGATTAGACTCCGGCGTGAGAGTAAGTATATAACTTTGAGAGAATAATCGAGTGTAATTGGGGTTTGTAAGATACATGTATTGATGACAATTACGTTCCTTTTATAGGCTGAATAATCCCTAGGGTTTCCATAACTTTCGGCCCAAGATACGGCCGACATCGTAGGGATTCGAAATTATCCTAACTGATTTAAATAAGTAAAGCATATCTCTTATTTAATTAGGTTATTCTTTCTTAAAGATAACTTGTGAAGATACCGCGGCCACGAAAGTCGTGCCGGTAGCCGCGACCCGTAGGTCCAGGAGGCCGTGACCTCGATGGGTGGGCCGGAGTCCCATTATCAGCTACCAAGCCCATAATAGTATGAGTGGGCCGGTCCGGTCCGTACTATACGTCATCATGTCCCCCCAGTCTAGTAGTCGTGGCCGTGGTTGTGACCACGGTCGCGGTTGCTAGACTACAAGCACCTCGAACCTTTTTGGAAACACCTAACTGCCGAGACCGTTTGTTGAGCATCGCAACGCAATAATAGGACCCATTTATCAAGGAACGGTGAAAACGGCTGAATGATGGGACGTGTGGGCTCACCACCGGTTCACCTTCCTCTCAATCGTAACCATCCAAAAAGTAAGTGGAGGACACGTGTCAAACATCCAACAACGCGCAACTTTCGAGGACATAGTATAAATAGGGCAATCGATCACTGTGCATGCTCCACAGTTTTCAAATCAAACCGTCATTTTTTCACACACAGCCGCATACATCACTTATTTCCACGGAATCCCATCACCGCAGGTTAGTACACCACGCCCCTTTGTAAAACTTGATTAAAAATGGGTAGGGATACAATACAACTAGAGGACGCAGTATCAACCATCTCCGGAGAGTATCTCCTAGAGTTCACCTCGGAGTATGGTATAACATAAGGCTTACACCCTGAGTTGCCTGGCCCAGAGTAAACTATCGTGGACTTTTCGGAGGGTAAAGTCGGTGTCTACACCAAGTTTTTTGAATTTGCAAACTATCGCATCCCCCTTTCACAATTCCTCTTCGACATTCTTGGATATTACCAAATTCATCTGTCACAATTGTCAGTGATAGGCGCGGCCAAAGTGAGTCACTTTGAAATCAACTGCCGTGTCCTGAACATAATCCTCACACTGAATCTATTTCGCGTTTTCTACGTTCCTTCTTATAACTCGGGGTGGATGTCGTTTAGCAAGCGACCGGGGAAAAACACCCCACAGTGTTATACAAAGCCGCTTGACTCGTTGAAGAACTGGAACAATCGGTTCTTCTAGGTGGACGAAAGGATATTCCCCACCGTCGTGGCGTGGCGCACGAGCTCCCCAAAGGACGGGATGTTACCAGCAGACTCCAATTCTTCGGTGGACGTGACAACTTTGAACACACGCCGTACCCTTATCCAAAAACAACTAGAAGTCCTACTATGCCTAGTAGGGTTGAGTCGGAACTACTTTCTGGGGGATGACGTGTATCCCACATTCCTCTGTGACGATGACCGGGGTGGGTGTTTATAAACTGTCTTTCCTTCTTATTTTTTCATGAAAGTATACTAACAATTCCTTTGTAAATGCAGAAATGGACTTGTTCAACTTGATCAGTGCCCCGAATCCCCTCAAGGTGAAGACCGGGATCCGACCTCATGCTGCCCATGAGGTGCCGCTACTAACTGTCACTGCCAGCCGCGTTATAGAAATGGAGGAGACGGGCGTGGCGTCGGAATCCTCAGGGACATCATCCGCCCTAGAGAAATCACCGTTGAATTTTGCCAATGAAGACCCACCCTAGACAATTGCCGAGAGGGTCGGGACGGAAGGTCAAGTCCAGGATGAACTGTCGCGGGAAATCCCATCTGCAGGACATGCAACGACCGCGGAGGTCGTACCAAAAACAGGTCTGGAGGAAGAGGTGGCCACCATGGGGCCCCCTGTGAACAAAAGGCAGAAGCAGATGCACCGCAAAAGAGTTAATGATGAGGCAGAGGCAAATGCGCCGCCCAAGGTGTTGAGGAAAAATCATGTGTCCAGCCCCGCACACAGTACCTACGGAGGGAAATCCCTAGCTGCAATAGGTTTAGGTACAGGCTCCATCTCATCCACACCTTCTGCACAGGGCGCTCCAACTGTTGCGAAGAGTGTGAGTGACCCGGATCCTCTGTCGTACGCGAAACCGCAACCGTACCCCGAGCAAGACATTGCCCAGTAAGTAATTCAGTTCTAACATGTTACTTGTTATACGTTGTTTTGCGAAGGAGTAATACTAACAAATCATATGTGCCGCATCATGTGGATGCAGATCTTCTAGGGGAACGGCTACCGAGATCCCCGCCGAACATGTTTCTACCACGGAGGTTAACGTCCAGTTATCCGTAGGGAGTCTCGAGTCAGGGAAATCGACCTTCGTTCCCTCCGTGGTTAGGTCACCAGGGGGTATCTATCAACCGAGGTGGGGCGTGACTAATGACTGTCGCCTGGACACCTCAGATGCGTGCCAAGACATGGTGGATCACATAGTGCCGCCAGGGTGTTTCTCTGAACTACGCCACTTGCCCAATGCAGATTTTCTTAGCCAGTATAACATAAACTTGGCGCGATAAGTGGCTATGGGTTCTTAGCTGAGGCTGAGGTTCGAGCAAGAGGTCAGATTGTTGAAAAAAACCAAAGCCCAGGTAGCTAGACGGGATCAAAGGATCCAAGTGAGGGAGGAAGAAATAAAAAAGCTGGATCTAGAAATTAAATCCCTCAAGGTCGTGGAAACGGAAGTGCACAACCTCCGTAATCAGGCGAAGAACTTAGAGACTCTGCTTGAGGCTGAGGTAGATATGAAGAAGGTGGCGGAGGCTAAAAATGTGGGACTGGCTAAGGAATTAGAAAGCCTCCGTGCCTAGTTCACGGATCTTCAAGTTAGCAACAATCGGCTATCAGAGCAAGTGTCTACTCTCCAGACTCAAGTAACGGGCGAGGAAATGATAAAAGCCGCGTTCGAAGAGTTCAAGAAATACGAGGATGACAAGGTTGAACAACGGCGTGTAGAGATGGATGATTGTCTGAATAAACTAAGAGTGGATTTTGATGAAGAGTTGTATCCGCACATGTTGACAGCGATCACGGGCCGTCGGTGGGTGATTGGGCACGGCATTTAATGATGTTGTGTCTGCATGGCTTGCCAAGGGTATGAGCGAAGGCCTGAAATACGGTGTAGAGCACGGGAAGGCCAGCCGAGTCTTAGCGGATATTGAGGCATATGACCTGGAGGCCAATAGTAAGTTAGTCAAAACCCTCCAAGACTTGAAAGATCTAAAGTATCCGATGATGGATCAACTGGAGAGGTTGAAGGATGCCCCGATGGAGCTAATCATGGCATCGTTACATTTAGAGAGTGATACCAGGGAAGATGCCCCTCAGTGGATCCGTGACCTCCGCCCGAGCTCCTCCCAGCTAAAGATCCCCGTATACCCCGAGGTACGCGATCCTAAAGATCCTTGGTCCGTCAAAGAAGAGATGTTGTTGGAGGATGCTATTGCGGCTAACATAAGCCGGGCAGAAAAGAAAAAGAAGTGCAGGGTGGTCTGCCGCACCCATGGGATTGGTTCCGCTCACCACGCCAGATCTGACGGTATCCTTGTATCCGCGCCTACCGTTCCCCAGGGGCTAGCGATTTTGTTAGCGGATGCCGCCACTCAGACTGAGGTGGCTGACAAAGAAGAGGAACCACACCCGAGACTACAGCGGTCCATTTCATTGCCTCATGTCTACAATTTGTAAAGGAAGTAGTGCAGCCTGTTGCACTTAAACAATATTTTTGATGTAATGTACCCACGGATGTCCGTGGGTAACCATATTGTACATTGATTCTCTAGTTTAAGAGTAGTGTATATTGTATTGCACGTATAGTGACTTATATGCTCCGTGGGAGTCTTGTCTTATATACCTAACGTCTTAGGTACACGTAGAGTAAGGATGCAGAATCCATGACCGCTGGGGTTGCAACCCTCTTACGTGGCAAGCCGATTATAAGGATGCTTAGCCTATAATTATCCATAGATAGTCATGAATGGCAAATAATATGAATTAAAGAAAAAGAGAGATTTACTTAAAAAAGGTTTGACTTTTCATATAAAGATAGCGTTGGGTTAGCTAGACCCAGCGGAGTTTTATTCATGCCCTAAAAACAAAGAGGAAAAAAATACATGGATTACTTTATTACGAGTCCTAATTGTAGTGTGAATTCATCCACGCATGAGCCGTGGCTCAGAGGTAACACTTCTTTAGATTGGCGATGTTCCACGTCCGTGGAAGGACCGCGCCGTCCATGGACCTTAGCTTGTACGCTCCATCTCCGAGTGCTTCCGTGACCTCATAAGGTCCTTCCCACTTTTGGCCGAGCTTTCCCCCATCCATAGCATGACTTGCCTCATTGCTACGATAAACAAAGTCTCCAGGTCTGAAAGTAACACCACGGACCCTAGCGTTGTAATACTTTGTCATTTTCAATTTGGCCTTGGCTTTACGAATTGTTGCACGTTCACGCCGTTCTTCTAGTAAGTCCAAATTTAGTCGTAGCTCTGCATCATTGTGTACGGTGTCTACTACCGCGGTGCAGTACGTTGACATTCCGATTTTTGCGGGTATGACAGCTTCTGTTCCATAGGTCAAGGAAAAAGGGGTATCACCATGGCTTGACTTAATCATCGTACGATGGGCCCAAAGGACATGGGGAAGTTCTTCTATCTAATTCTTGTTTCCTTCGCCTAGGCGGGCCTTGATTCCTTCGCCCAGGCTCCGGTTTGCTCGTTCCACGAGTCCATTCGACTGCGGATGTTTCACTGAGGCAAAGCGTTATGTGATATTCAGATTTTCACACCAATCCTTAAAAGGGTTGTCACTGAATTGTTTACCATTGTCCAAAACTATTTCTCCTGGGAGACCGAAGCGACATACTATGTTGTCCCACACGAACTTCTTTACCTGATTGTCGGTGATTGTCGCCACAGCTTTCGCCTCTATCCACTTCATAAAATAGTCCATAGCGACTATTAAAAACTTGACCTTTCCTGGTCCCTCCGGGAAAGGACCAGCTATGTCAATTCTCCACTTGTAGAACGGCCATGGAGCCGTGATGGGGGTTAGCGGTTGCTAGGGGTTCCTTGACACGGGACGATGTATTTGACAGTCGTTACATATGCGTATCATATCTTGTGCGTCCCAATGCATGGTTGGCCAATAATATCCCAATTGCATTGCTTTGGCTACCACGGACCGTGGGCCTGCGTGCATATTGCACGACCCCTCATGAATTTCTCGGATCACATGATTCACTTAAAGTGGTCCAACACACCTTAGCCATGGCTTTAGGAATGACCGCCTGTAAAGAACCCCTTCCAACAATTCGTACTGTCTAGCCTTGATACGGAGTTTGCTTGCCTCCTTTCTGTCATCGGGAAGGGTCTCATCTTTCAAGTATTCAATTATTGGTGTCATCCATGTTGGTCCTTCTTCCTTTACTACTATCACCACTTCCTCCTCCTGTACGAATTTCTCTTTGAGTACTTCAACCAAGACCTGTTTTGATAAGTGCTCAAAGCTGGTTGATGCGATTTTACTCAGGGCATCCGCTTTCTTGTCTTTACTTCTTGGGACTTGGCTTATGGAAAAGTTAGCGAAGTCGATGATCAGGTTTTTGGCCTTCTCAAGGTACTTGACCATATTTTCTTCTTTGGCGACATATGTCCTTAGGACATGGTTTGCCACCAGTTTAGAATCTACACTCATGTGCACATTGCGTACCCCCATCTGCGCTGCTATCCGAAGACCAGCTATTAGTGCCTCATACTCTGCCTTATTTTTAGAAGCGGTGAACTGAAACCTTAGCGCGTAGGTAAACTCCATTCCCTCCGGGCTTGTCAGTATTAGGCCAACGCATGATCCATCTACACATGATGATCCGTCCATGAATAATGTCCACGGATCTTGTGGGATTTCGACCACTGATGTATCTGGTAGTGCTTCGTCCGACTTTTCAACATGAAAATCCGCTAGGATCTGTCCTTTTGCAGATGTCCTTGGCCGGTACGTGATATTGTGTTCTCCCAGCATGTCGCTCCATTTTTGTAATCATCCTGCCACGTCAGGACGTGAAATTATTTGTTTGATCGGTTGGTCGGTAATAACCGCAATAAGATGCGCTTGGAAAAACCTCTGCAACCTCTTGGCGGCAAAAACCAGTGATAGAACTAGTTTTTCCATTGGGGTATAGTTTAGTTAGGGGCCTTGTAATGCGCGGCTTACAAAGTAGACCGGCGTCTGAACCGTGCCCCTTTCAGTCATCAAGACCGCACTAATAGCTCTGTGGGAGGCGGACAGGTATACGATCAGTTCCTTCTTTGGTTTGGGTGCTACCAGCAGGGGTAGCTCTGACAAGTGCTGCTTTAGTTGCTTGAAGGCTTGTTCCGCGTCTGGTGTCCAATGAAAGTCACTCTTTTTAATGTACTTCTTCAAAGTTTTAAATAGCGGCAAGGACTTTTTTACTGACTTGGAAAGGAATCTGTTCAAACTAGCCAACTTCTTATTGAGGCTCTGGACCTCTTTGATTGTCCGTGGGGACGGGAGTTGTAGTACAGCTTATGTTTTGTCATCAAGGCACGGTTTTATCCCTTTCAGGCTAATCATGTAACCCAAGAACATTCCTTCCACTGCCTCAAATGTAACATTTTTAGGGTTGAGCTTATGTTGATTTTTTGCTTACGTGACGGAACTTTCATCGAATATCACTTAGCATTTCTGCTTCACTGTGTGACTCTTAATAACCAAGACATCAACGTACACTTCTATGGCCCGACCAACAAGGATGTCAAAAGCTTTGTCCACCAGCCACGTGTACGTGGTGTCAGCGTTCTTGAGGCCGAAGGGTATTTTGGTATAACAATATACCCTGCTTCTGTGTGACTCTTAATAACTAAGTCATCAACGTACACTTCTATGTTCCAACCAACTTGGCTGTCAAAAGCTTTATCCACCAGCCGCTCGTACGTGGCGTCAGCGTTCTTGAGGCCGAAGGGTATTTCTGAGAGGGGGTAACAATCCTGCGGACAGGCCTTGTCTAAGTCTGTGAAATCCACACACATCCGCCAGCTACCGTCGTGTTTTTCACCATGACTAGATTGGACATCCATTCGTGGTAATAAACTTCTCTCATGATCCCCGCCTCTACTAGTTTCTGTATCTCCGTTTGGATGGCTTTCGCACGCTCCAAGGCCTGGCCCCTTTTCTTCTGTCGAACAGGCGAATATCCTTCCCGGATATTGAGTCGATGTTCAGCTATTGATCGCGGTACTCCTGTCATGTCCGACAGCTACCATGCGAATATATCTAAGTTTTCCTTTAGGAGTGAGCATAGTTTCGTTCGTCCTTTCGCGGATAGCGTCCCTCCGATTGCTACGACCTGATCAGGGAAATTCGGATGTAAAGCTACTTTAAATTTTTTATGACGGGCTCCAGCCTCTTTGGGTGCCTCCTTAGACGATGTAATCACCGTGGCACACTCAGCGGGTATCAAGATAGTGCTACGGATAGTCACTATTCCTCCGTCGACTGGGAACTTAAGCATTCCGTGGGCTGTGGATGGTACCGCTTGGATTTCTCTTATTCCAGGTCTTCCAATGATGCCATTGTACGGTGATAATGACCTTACGATCATGAAATTCATCCATGCTTTTGTAAAATGAACTGCATCTCCTATTGTTACTAAGAGCCTAAGTTGTCCTAGCGGCCATATAGTTTATCTACTAAAACCGGTTAACGATGTTGTTGTCGGGACCATTTGGTTCTTGATTTCCGGTCGGAGCCGGTTGAAGCAGTGCTCGTAGAGCACTTCCATTGAGGAACCTCCGTCCACATACATGCGGTGAATCATGTGCTCGCCAATTTCCGCTTCTATAACAAGCGGACCTTCTGTCCTACTACTGGTTGTCAGTGAAGGGAACGTAATTTCACTGACACGTTCAAAGCTTTGAGTCACTTTATGCCTTGTCATTCTATGCCATGGTTGTATCATATAGATTGCCATGGACTTATCTTTGGTCGGTACTTCCTTCTTCCCCACCTTTGGTTGATTTCTTTCCTGCTTAATTTCTTTAATTAAATGCGAGAGCTTACTTGCTCGCACCAATTCTTTGATCTGCTTTTTTAACTCCATACACTCGTCCGTACTGTGTCCTTTATCATTGTGGAAGTCGTAAAACTTGTTGCTGCTTCTCTTCTCCATCGGGGTTACCATAGGTAGTGGCGGTTTGAACTTTCCTGCTTCGGTCGCGAGGATTTCATTGGGTGTTCTTGTAAGGGGGTAAACCTGCTAGACCCCCGTCCTTCCCTTGGCTGACCTCAAAAGTCAGACCTCCGCTCTGAAGCGTGCCGCTTTGACTCGTCGTGCGCCCTCCATGATGCGTGACCTTTTTTTTTGCCAGCAGCGGCGACTTCTCCTCGTATGAAGGCAGTGGTGGCGATCATTATTTCTTCCATGGTCTTTAGAACATGTTCGTTAAGGCGCTTTGTCAATTCAGGGTTGTTAACCCCATGCATGAATCCGGAGATCCGCATGCACTCAGGGGCTCCCTTTATGCGTCCGGTTTCCACCTTGAATCGTTCCATGAACTCCTCGATGGTCTTTTCGTCCCTTTGCTTGATATTGTGGATTTCGATGGGATCTTTGACGTACTTCTTTTGCTGCATGAAGTATGCTAAGAAGGCTGCTTTGAGATCCTTGTATCCATCTATGCTCTCCGAAGGAAGCTCATCGAACCATACTCTTGCGGCCCCTATTAGGGTAGAATTGAACATATGACACCATGTAGGCATTGCCCAGCGTTCCACCTGTGTCGCTGCTTAGAAAATTTTTACGTGATCCTCTGGGTCCCCTGTTCCGTCATAGGTCTTCACGTTGTTAGGCATTCGTGTTTTTCCTGAACTTTTGAAATTACGGATTCGGGGTGTGAACGGATCCACCTCTTCACATATCCAGGACACCGCCAAGTCATCCTCATCCGTAGACTTGTGCCTTTTTGACTTTGACTTCCAGTGTCCTCCATCGTTGGTGCCGCTCTCCGATACGCGGGATAACGGTGATTCACTTCCCCTCCCTGTTTTCACATAACGGGAGCGGTCTCTGTCGCGGGAGCGATATCCGTGTTTGGTCCCCGTCCCGTAGGAGGAGCGGGTATTTTCATATGATTCTTCGACGTCGCGGGAGCAGTCTCTGCTCCGAGGACGTTCTCTGTTAGAAGAGTCCCGCCTGTGAGGGCGGCTTCTACTGTGAGAACGATCCTTAGAGTTTGCCCTGTCCGGTCCGGATTTAGTTGTGCTTGGCGAGTAAGTATCACTAAGTTGGTCGAATGCGCTCTGCCTTCGATGACCTAGTCGGTCAAGCACATGTCGATCATTATATCTCAAGCGGTCCCGCACTTTCAGTCTCTCTGATGGGTTACGGTACCTTGCGGACAAGGTCCTGGCACTTGAGTTTTGAGAGCCTTCTCTTATTCTTCTTTTCTTGGGACTTTCTCCGAAGTCCAGCCTAGCATGGACTTCTTTTCGCTTGTCACGGCGAATCTTGTCCATAATGACCGGCAGGATATCCTCGTAATGCTCTTCACAGAAATCCTGGATGTTAACCCTGGGTGTGGCATCCGCATCTTTCGGCGTCTTTTCTTTGGTTGCAGGTTTCGTGACAGTAGTCACAATGGGGGTTGTGTTAGCCATTGCGCTTATTTTTCTGAGAGTAATTCCTAGTGTTTGGTCCCACGGATGGCGCCAACTTGTTGATACAAAAGTTAGGTCGGGTCTTGTTTAGCCTGAATAAGCGGTTATTCGGGTATGTAATGCCTTATTCTTGTATCAAGTGAACTTGTTTGAAGGACCCTGCACAAGGAATAAAACACCGTTAACCTTATCGTGGGAGCAGATCCCACGATTAGACTCCGGCGTGAGAGTAAGTATATAACTTTGAGAGAATAATCGAGTGTAATTAGGGTTTGTAAGATACATGTATTGATGACAATTGCGTTCCTTTTATAGGCTGAATAATCCCTAGGGTTTCCATAACTTTCGGCCCAAGATACGGCCGACATCGTAGGGATTCGGAATTATCCTAACTGATTTAAATAAGTAAAGCATATATCTTATTTAATTAGGTTATTCTTTCTTAAAGATAACTTGTGAAGATACCGCGGCCACGGAAGTCGTGCCGGTAGCCGTGACCCGTAGGTCCAGGAGGCCGTGACCTTGATGGGTGGGCCGGAGGCCCATTATCAGCTACCAAGCCCATAATAGTATGAGTGGGTCGGTCCAGTCCGTACTATACGTCATCAAAACAAATATTCTTTTAATTTAGCTTTAAACAATGAATATGTTAGAGCATTCATTATAGCGGTTTAAAAATAAATCTAAAAAGTTGTGAAAATGTCTAAAAATTTGTGTATCATAGTGATGAATCATTTCAAGTCTATGTGTCATAAAAAGGTTTAACATTTTAAAGACGTTAATAATTTAATGATTTTGCATGATATTATAATTTTAATAACTTGTAAAAGCTTTATATATAGTGGAAATAAGTTTAAAATATGAAAATGTTTGTAAATTAATGACATAACATGAGGGGTAATTTTGTAAATTTTTAATTGGTTCATCATAGTAAATGAATACTCCCTCCGTCTCATTTTTATTGTCCACGTTTTCTTTTTGGGATGTCCCATTTTAATTGTCCACTACTAAAAATAAATAAAGAAGTTTGATCAAGTTTACTATATTACCCTTGTTTGAAATTAAAATTACAAACTTTGAAGAATAATTTAATTAATTAGCTAAGGGTAAAACTGTCATTCTGTCAAAAAGTAAAAAAGAGAAAGCAGTAATAAATGCATTTTTCTTAATATGTGTGTTTTTTGTCGGGAGACAATAATTTTGGGACGGATGGAGTATATGATAGTACTATTCAATTAATTAATTAAATAAATTAAAGGCCTCCATTATCGTTGAGCTTTATAAAGCTTTATACTTCCTCAATGTGATTAATTCATAAACTTTTTGGTTGTATAAACATATTTCCAGTATACATAAATATCTTAAAGCTTTATAAACATCACATATTTCAAATGCATTAAATTTTGAAGATGTCTAATATATTAAACCTTTTACATATCATGTAGGCATGAACTAAGTCTCCACTATAGTTAAAAAAGTATGAACCTCTTCATACTATTATAAACCTATTTATAAACCACAATAGTAGATGCTGTAATTTAACAATTTATCATATTAATTGCTTAGATGACTTTATTCGTTAATAAATTTACAACAATTAGTACATGTTACGATCTTTAGAGAATGTCGTTTAGTAGAAACGATGATGAACATAATTCTTGTTTCCATTGAGAAAATCACAAACTATTTTCAAGGATGCATCATGCATGATTGTAGCACTTGTTTTTCCATTACATCTTCAGCTTCATTGCCTCGTCTCAAAAAAACATTTGTTGCATCTACACGATGTATATGCCGCTTGTCCGCTTGAGTTCTTTCCTTAAACGGTAAATCTATGATAGCTGAGAATCAGTTAGTTTACATGTGTTTGACTTGATGTCGGATATTGCAACGTTAGGTTTTCAGCATTCTCATGGTGTACTTTCGTCTCCCATTGCAAATATTCATGAAGGTCGGGGACACCGATGGACTTACGTACGTATGCCTCTTGTGTAATCCGCCATCGGATCATATATGTCTCGCACTTCATCAACAAGTCATGCACGTACATTACATGCGCTAACTATTATCAAATGACGGGAAAAAATTACTGTATAAGGTAAAACTTAATACGTTGAATTGAAACAAAGTCTATATAACCTGTTAATGCGTAACACAATGTAATCATTTTACAAGTATATATATTGTTATAAGACTCACTGAAAACTATAAACTGAAGTTATAGTTATTTATGTTGTTCTTACTTAAAAGTTAAAGTGATAAAACTATTCCTACATCAACCGTTTTTGGTCAACGCGTCGTCGAACATATGAATCGAATACAGGTGAAGTTCTCATATTTCACAATTCTGCCCTAATTTTTTCGAAGGTTATATCTTCTCTCTAAACCCTAATTATTACGAACTAATTTTATCTAATTTCAAAACACACACCATTCCTCATGGCTGGCATCTACCGAATCTCATTTTTCACTATTTTGCCTTATTTTGCTAAGAGGTTTTCTTTAATTTCTAATTATTATGAGTTAATTTCATCTAATTTCGAAAATATTATGTTACTTGTATGAATTTGTTGTATAATTCGTATCTATTTGTGTTTAAACTACTTGTTTGAGTCAATGAACTTCAGGTTTATTTGATTTGATCATATCTTTGATTGCCGATAAGGTTTAGGGCTAAAATTGTGGTTATTTGATTGCTGGTTTGAGTTTAGAATGTGTAGGTTTAGCGGATTAGAATTTGATGAGGTTTAGTGGATCTGAATATTAGATATTAAAACATTGCTTACCAAGTGTTTGATAAAATGTCTATGCCTCATATCATGCAAAATAGATGTTTGATGAAATGCCACAATGAAATAAGCAAATGAGTAAAGGTATAATCTTCATGTATGTTGGATTCTAAAATGTAACCCTAGGTTACGAATGCGTCAAATCGTGAAGAGCATAAGATGCTTCTAGATTTAAGTAGTTGGATATTAATTTGTTAAATAGGTCTAGAAGAGTATTGTTTCGGATTGCTGAGAATTATATTGCTTTAGCAAATCAGTATGTGTCTTGGTAAATTACTATTGTCAAAAAACTAATGTGTTAGGTGTAAACGAGCTGTTGAAGTTAATGAGTGAGGTTTTGGCGTTGTGTGAAAAGGGGCTATGTAATGTAAAAAAACTAAAAGTCAAGGAAAATGTTGCATTGAATGAGTTGAGGTTCATGTCGCGTCTCATTTGCAGAGAAGTGAGTTTGAGAGTATTTTGAGGTGTGTGGTTTTGAGAGATAGCGAGAAAGGGGAAAATCACACGCAAACCCACCATATCAAAAAACACCATTCAACTGAATCATTCTTCTCCCTTAAATTTCACACACCATAAAACACACACTAGCATCATTCCGCCACGTCAATTATCAACTGAATCTCATTTTTCATCTAGCAGTACCAAACTTACAGTATGCGTGAAACAAAAAAGAGTAGTACTGTAGTAAATATCAGTAGGAAAAAGAGCCCATGGAATTACAGTGTTCTGTGTGTAAACATTTGGTAATTGAGAAATAATAAATTGGTTGTTTATGGACCCTTATTAACACCTGGTCAGATAATTAATCTACCTGTAGATGGTGAACTTTTTTTAATTAAGTGTTTATTTTACTTAATAATTCGATAATGTTATATCGATTAGTATAAAAATGTTTTAGTACTAGTATTAGTAGTAGTACAAGTAGATCACATTAATGATTTAGTAGTAGATCCATCCTATGATTAGATAATCGAGCATTTCTGTCTTAATAAATGATTGTTTTAAGTAAAAACTTAGATAACTTGATCCTCTACTAAAATTATTCCAATAAAATTTATCTAATACTACTGTTGTTAAAATATTGTTATTGACTAATCTAATATCGTCTTGCAGGTGTCGTTTTTGCCTGGAGTCATTCCTATTTTTGCTGCTTGGGTATATTCTGAATGCCTGGAATACAAAAGATCGTCATCACCGTCTAAAGTGTAAGCTTATTTCAGCTTCATCTATGTAATCTCTTCTTGCTCTGTCTCTACAAAAATTTGTTAGTGTTGGATGTATTAGAGTACGGCGGGTGGTTGGTGGGATTCATAATTGTGTATGCTTGTGCAATGATGTCTGTATTTAAGCTCGTTTAATTGCAATGTAAACAGATTGAAGCATGTAGGAATGCAACAAACTGAGTTAACAATATAGTAATTTTTATGACATCAAAATGCATTATTAACTTTTTACGTCGTAGGATCATATTTTCTATAAGTTCTATACATTAGTTATTTACAAACATATTGGTGGGTTGGCCCAGCCCAAATTCACCCGTTTTAACTCAAACACAAAATTACCCATTTTGACACTTGCCCGATCTACCCATTTGCCAAATCTAGCACTTAAACTTGTTTAGACATTGCGAGTAATCAAGCTGTATTTGGTGTCACATCACAGGAAGAGCATCAGGCGGGGGAAGCAAGTCATCCAAGAGTTATTGTAGGATCAGTGATTGCTGGTTGTGTGCTTCTGGCTTTGTTAGTTGTTGATGGACTGTATGCTTTTCGTCAAAAAGGGAGAGCTGAAAGAGCCACTAAAGAGGCGTCATTCATGGAGGCTTGATTAGGTAATCAGTTAAACCACTATCTAAAAAGAGTTTCGATTTAGTCTTGAGATA
Organism: Tanacetum coccineum; assembly: GCA_026074375.1. NCBI lineage: Eukaryota > Viridiplantae > Streptophyta > Magnoliopsida > Asterales > Asteraceae > Tanacetum > Tanacetum coccineum. The sequence goes on from BQNB010034098.1 coordinate 26,283, forward strand.
AGTTTATGATAGCTGAAATATTGTTTTACTCTTTATGAGATAAGTTAAACCACTAAAGAGTAAGCACAACTTCATTTGTGTAAATGGTACATGCAGTAAAAACCTTCTGATTAATCGTCAGTTTATATGTATTGTAGCTGTATTGGGCCGTCTTCCGGGTACCACTGTTTACCAGAACTATACCAAGTGCTTCATGGTCACCATGCTTCATGAAAGTGTGTTTCTGCACGGAACTGTTTCAGAGAGCAACTCTTTTGTTGACGTAAGATGAACCCTTTTTTTCTGGATTTACTTTTCTTAGTGCTAGTATTGCGTAACACTAATGTACCCTTGTATCTGTTGTGGAGTATTTAATGGAACGTAATTATTCGTTTTAAATTTCATTTAGGTTCCATTGTTAGTATACGGCTATAGGACTTTGATGTACCCTTGTATCACGGGTTAATAGACAAAGAAGTTACTATACTTTCCCAAAAAGTTCGCCTAAGTTACTCAACTTTCATTTTGTTCACTTAGGTTACTGAACTTTTGATAAACATACACCCCCATAATTTCAATGTTAATCCGAGCAACCTGGACGTATATTTTTAGGTAAGTTAAGTAACATAAATGTCATGTTTTTACAAGTTCAATGATGTTTACGTATATTTTTGCAAAGTTGAGTAACCTCAAATGTCATGTTTCATAAGTTTAGTAACCTAAGTGAACAAAATGAAAGTTTAGTAACTTAGGCCAACTTTTTGGGAAAGTATAGTAACTTCTTTGTATAATAACCCCTTGTATCACTAAGATGAAAGGTAATAACTGGATTAACGTGATTATGCTGTAAGTAGCTATCTGCATTCTGCAGATTGATTTTCAGTTAGTATACGGCTATAGGACTTTGATTCATGGTTGGTTATAATTGAGTTACATTTAATTGGTTTTGACTTTTGAGTGATAGAATAGTCTGTCAAATATTCATTTATCAGTCAAGGGCTCAGGGCTACTTTAAACCCAAGTGATCTTTCAAGCTTGGACCTACCAGTCATTAATTTCAGTTAGTATAATCTTCACTTTAGCTGTTAAAATGAATAATCTTTCGTATTATTTGACGTTAATGAATAATCTTCACTTTAGCTATAAAAGTGAGTTTAAGGTCATAGAAGGGTGGTTGGAAGCTATAAAAAAATGCACATGTTCCTTATAGAAAACAGTAAACTCACCCTCTTACTACAAGATGCTCTTGGTAAGTATTCACACCTACAGATTAATGTACTACATTTTTTCAACTCGTTTAAAGCCTGTGAATGGTTTATAATATGTAGGTGGGCAAGCTAAGACGTTAATGTTTATTCATGTAAGTCCTGATCCGGATACAGTTGGAGAAACAGTTAGTACACTAAATTTTGCAGAACGTGTGTCTACGGTTGAACTTGGGGCTGGTAAATCGAATAATGATGACGGGGATTTGAAGAAGTTGAAAGAGCAGGTGGCATTCCTTAAAGCTACTTTAGCAAAGGAGGGAGGTGATGGTCAAGATAGTAATATAGATGATGGTGGTGATGACGAAGATGGTGCAGCCAGTGAGTCCTCAGAAGCTGACTCGTAGACGCATAAAGTTGCTAGTGGTGCGGCATCAAAGCTCAAGAAACCTAGTGCAGCGGCAGCAAAGAGCCCATAAAGCAGGTACATTGCTATATCTCTAACGAGTCGAATTAATAGCCAAAACGTTAAGGGTTCGAATGGGTTGAAAATCGCTTAGAGTGTAGCTAAATAGCTAAACCTTCTAAATCATTTTGTTCAAATAAAAGAGACGTACCTATCATATAGACTTACCATTGCTAAAAACTGCCCTTTTTTAAACAGAATACGTTTAAACCCTACCTCCACACCCCCCCCACCCCCCCCACCCCCTGTTTATTTTATTAAATGTGAGATGAAGTAATATCCAAACCTGAAATGGTTGTTTGTTGACCGTGTAAATTACATTACATTTAACTACATATCACCAAGTAACCTCTATGATCAGAAATCGAAGGAGATTTCACACAAGTTTACCCAAGCCATTACTTCTCATAATGTGTTATGTAAAGTAACTCATTTATCCCATTTTAAGGTTAAATTTTTTTTTATCATAACAGTGCTTGTTCATCATCTATTAAACAATCGAGAAAACTTGTAGTGATAGTCCATCAATGAGTAAGTTTGTTTCTTTGACAGTTCAAAAGCTTACGTGTCACGTTCATGAAACTTTTGGATGGTTTAATGGAAATTTCGGGACACTCACAACCGCCCAATTCTTTCTGGTACTCTCATTGATTCAACTAGAATACAAATTTAAGTATAAATCTTCCTTATTCTAGATTTCGTATAAAAAGCGTAACTTTCTTATGGTATTCTACAGGATAATCAATTTCTAGTGTTTGGTTATAATGAAACGAAACTCATGTGCTTTGGATTATTGAATAGGACAAACGAAAAAAAAAGCGCCCACTTCCCCCCTCCCACGAACCCATGTTCACCGAAACTTAAGCAGATGTCAATTGGATCGGTAGTATAGTTTTTACTTTTCACATGCAACAAAGTTACTTTCTTACTTTTCACATGCTCTGCACTTCTGCAAAATAATTGTTTTATTGATATCCCATATTACAAGTTACCGAAAACTGAAGCAGAAGTCAAAGATTGCATCTCCAGAACATGCTCAAGAAGTAAGTTGATCGAGTATGCTGAATAGGTGTTATGTACTAAGGTTTATAGGTTATTGGTTCGGTTTTTGTCGAGTTTCGAGCATGTAGGTTTTGTGATAATGTTTAATTATGTTTGATTATTGCTTCAGAACCATTCCCCCCTGATATGTTTTCAAAGCACCCCGAAACATACCATCAAAATAATAATACACTGCCAATAAGACCCCATCGTCCCCCAATCGTCACTAATTGGAAGTTACAGTCCCGTTAGATATACCGTTAGTTCACCCAAATAATGACGCCTTTTTTTGGTCACTAATTTCATCAAATAGTGACGATTTTAGCCACTTTTGTGACGAAATTAAGTGAAGAAATGGGTTGTCACACACCCTTAAGTGACGACTTTAGTTCGTCATTAATTTAGTGTCAAATTTAATTTCGTCATTAATAAATTTGTGACGGAGCTATTGTGACGACAAGTGACGACGTCGATTTTCGTCATTAAAACTGGTTCAAGTTCTCCAAAATAACACTTGTCTCATTTCCATTCGTCATTAAAGCCTTTTTTTCTTGTAGTGCCTCTTGTGTAATCCTCCATCGGATCATATATGTCTCGCACTTCATCAACAAGTCATGCACGTACATTACATGCGCTAACTATTATCAAATGACGGGAAAAAATTACTGTATAAGGTAAAACTTAATACGTTGAATTGAAACAAAGTCTATATAACCTGTTAATGCGTAACACAATGTAATCATTTTACAAGTATATATATTGTTATAAGACTCACTGAAAACTATAAACTGAAGTTATAGTTATTTATGTTGTTCTTACTTAAAAGTTAAAGTGATAAAACTATTCCTACTATCATCCGTTTTTGGTCATACGCTTCGTCGAACATATGAATACGAATACAGGTGAAGAAACGGCCCGTCCATAAGAAACGCACTGTACTTAGATTGAAAAACCAAGAAAGGGATCTCGACGGTGCTTTAAATGAAAGAGTTTTGAGTCCACCATACAATACGAGTAGTTTACCCGATCTGACAATCCTTTTAACAACTCCTAGTGCATAGTAACAAAAAGTATTGTGTTGTGAAGTCAGATTCGGGGTCAATGTTGCCTATCAAGTGGTGTGCAGCTTCCATGATTTTGTTTGTGAATTTCGATCCAAGCTCCTTCTAACATTGTGGTGTCAGAGTTGGTAATTCTTTGACTGGTGTGTTCATCATCTACACGTATTCGAACCAAAACCCTCCATAAACGACCTTTAAGCATTTTAATAGATAAGATTTGATGATGAAACTTATCACGGATGATTATGTGGTGTTAGGTTGTGATTATATTGAGTTTTGGGATAAATTTGTGATTATGCGGTGTTAGTGTGCTACACATGATATTGGAGAATTGTACGCCAAAGACGATTGCAAGCAACACCTTCTTTAGTTAAGTAACGCCTATTAATACTCCTTCACACTTGTGATACGCTTGCTATTTGAAAACCACGCCATATAGTCCCCCCCGCCGCCACCCACACCCCTCTCCCAACCTCCACCCCGTAAGGACCCCCCCCCCCCCCCCCCCCCCCCCCCCCCCACCATCCCCCTCCTTGCTTATCCAAACTCCGCCAAGTATTATACGCCTGGGGCTTGAATTGCGCTTGTGAGATACGTCATACGTGGTTTTGTGTAACACCCAAAAAATGCAAGATCAAGATCGAGATCATAAATTTCTTTTCCCACAAACTGATTCAAGACAATTCACTCGCTCAAGAACTAGCGCAAAGGGTACCGTGGCTTGAAAGTGACGCCGCCACAACCAATATCACATGGGACTGGCGTGAGTGAGGCGCCATGATACCCAACACTCTTATTATTTGATCAAAGTTGCTCTCGAATGTTTGATTAGGAATCAAATAATGTGTAATTATGTAAAAAGTATCAATGTCCTAAATACTTGGGTACAAAATTATGTTAGAAAACGATTGAAAACCTAAATACTTAGGTACAAAATTATGTTAGAAAACGATTGAAAAAAGGTTAACAAATCGTATAAATTAACCATAGATGAATATAGTAGATGAAAATTTTTATATATTCCATCAACGATGATTCACTGTGGTTACATGATACTAATATCAACCTATATAAACCATTTACTACGCAATATAAAACTAAGCAAGTTGTTTCGTCTTGTACCAATGTGGGATTGCTTTGTTTAAAAGACACAACAGTCTAACCAAAATAAATAATTTTTATGTTGCCTTTATACACATTGCTTTGTTTTTTCTTTCTGTAGCTATGACATAAATGCTACTTAGTTTCAAAATCATATGCCACAATATACAATTCGACAAAGCGCAACCTTTATAAAATAAAATCAGTTATTCTAAAGTTATGTTTGAAAGTCTTAAAAGTATTGTAGAGCATTCGTTTTTTTTTTTAATTAATATTATATTCGTCAACAACTTTTTAAGTTTTCAGGTTGTATATTACAGAGCAAACGTTTTGATGAAAATACCAACAGAAAAAGCATGCGTCTTTTACCGTCAAGTTTTGAAAATTATATGTTTATTTTACAATTTACAGTTACAATCACAAATTAGTTAATTGTATAAAACTTTTTCTTTTAATAAAAATCATGGGTCCACTTATTTATTTTCGCTCACAATAAACTTAACATGATCAATCATGTTTGACCATAACTTTAGAGGATCCTTTTCCAAAAAAAAAAACTAAGTAGTGTATGCTTAAGAGTGTCCCACGTACGTACACTTTTCTTATATGATTGTTATAGAAATTTTTTGTTATAAATGATCGACAATGTTAACATGTTAAAAAAAGGCATTATTATTCACGATAAAACAAAGAAAAATTAAATCTTCAATGTACGTTGTTATTATTTTATAACCCTTATTGATTTTGAGAGTATGAAATTTTTAATGTTTACGTATACAAAAGTAAAATTAGCATTACTTAAAAAATTAAAATAGTAATATATAATCCAAAAACTAAAAGGAAAGTATTAGTTGTAAAAGGTTTACTGATAAAGAATTATTGACCAACAAGAACCATACCGATACCACGGTAATAAATATTAAATATTAAAGTAGCCTTATTTAAAATGCTTATATAACTTTCAAGTAAAATTGCTATTTTCAAGTATAAAGCTACTTAAAAAAAAGACTTTTGTATTATTCAAAGGAAGACTTTGACCAGGATACTTCATCTTCTTCATTTTAGTTCTGCAACAGCCAAAACGTTCCGGCCATTCTTTTTCCTTTTTTGGGTTTTCATCTTCCCCTTTCTAGTTTTTAGTTCCAAGGTGGTTCCTTGAGTATTTCTAAGGTGGTTTCTTAGAAAAAACACTATATTACTTGTAAAAGAAATAAATTTTCAAGGTGGTTCCCGGCCACCACCTAGGTTGCACAAAAATAAAATAAAATTCATAGAGTGATGTGGAATTTAATTTGTGGATGCAAATTCAAAATAAAGAGAGATGATGACACAAATTATCATGCCACATAATTACATGGATTTTTTTTTTTGCTAAACTTATGCACATCTAGTATTTCTCATCAATTTATTTATCTATCTATCTTCTATATATTTCAATATACAGCACTTAAAAAAGACCATGAATGTTCCTCTAAAAAAGAATACTCAAATTCTAGAGTGTCTAATATAGTAATTTTACCCCCAAAGCTTCTAAAAGAAGCCTCTTAATTTTCGGCAGTTACATAAAACATAAAGGACTTAATTTGGCAAGTTCACTTTCTTTTACCAATTATTTCGATAGCACATTCAAACCAATTGACCTCTTCATCATTTTCCCCCAAATTTACAAAAACCTAATCAAATCTCAAGAACAAAAATTGTAAGTTTCATGTTAACCCTATAATTGTGGATTTTATTTATAAGGTAAGCCAATTTTGTGTTTCATGTTTATACAAACGATTCACAAACAAATATGTGTTTCATCTCTGTTTGAATTATGTTTTGTGTTAAAAGGATGATGTGTTTGATGTAATAGGCAATACGATTCTTTGTTTGAATTTGTTGGTACTATGCAGCTGCGTTTTATGTTTACACCATAAATAAGACGCCCTCAACCATGTACTTTACCAGGTATGATACTAAGTACATTCAAATACACGTTTAGAAATTTCTTTTCAAGGTTTATAATTGTATGTCTGATTATGTGTTTGATGTGTTTTTGGTGTTTTAAGTTTCATGTTTTTCCTTTTTGGTGATGATAATTTCTAAATGACTTCTTAAAATCTTTTTGTTATTTGATGAACCATGCTAATTTTTCAGAAACGTAAAAGGCTGGATTCAAATTTTATTGACAAATAAATCATGAATACAACAATCAAATAGAAATCCATGTAAGTTATGAAGTTATATGTATACCAACTGTTTGGTGATATGCCTAAATGAAAAACAAAAGTTTTAGACTTTTGGTTTATCATTATGTTATGAATTTGAATTTTGAATTTTGTTTAGGATTTTGGTTTATCATTGGTTGGCCATTTAGAAAACGTACAACATAAAAAAACGCAGATATACTTTTTGTGTTTCATATAATCTTATCATTTGGTTACTAAAATCCAAGGATTCATTCGAAAGGTTGTTTAGACGGTTGTTTTTAATATATATAGATTGCAATACGTAACTAAGAATTTGTTAATAGAAAGTTCCTCATCCTTTTTCATGTTTTTGTTATGTGCAGAACATATTGTTCATCTGCAGGACATGATTTCACATGCGGCACGAGAATTTAATTTTGATGCTCGCTGATTAAGGCTTAATTTGAGAACATATGGAGGATGATGGTATTCTTATTCTTAGGTGATTCTTCTTATTTAATTTATAATTGTTTTGATCATTGTTATTTGATTACTTTGGAAGTTCAGTTAAAACATACTTTATTTCTTGATGGTGTATAATTTATCCTTAAATTGCCCATCTTGAAAGATCTAAACTGTGACATGCTTAACAAAGCGAGTTGAGTTTTGTTCTTTTCTTTAATGTGCATAGATAATTTTAGATATTTTAGGTTAGGTAAATGAAGTGTTTTCATTGTTTTATTGATATCTTTAGTGTAATGTTAGTTTGTACTGTCATGTAGTCATATCAATGTAGTTTTACAAATGAGGGTGAACAAATGATTAGAAGATAATGAAAAATGCAAGCTTCAAATCAACGACAAAAATGGTGTTGATATGTATCATTATCATTTTAATCATTCTAGATAAATTATTTATATTTGATTTTAAATTTGCAAGGTTTGAAGACAATAAAAGAAACTACATCGACATCTAGCTGATGCAAGCTGCTACTGTGCTACAAAAGAAGGGAGTGGCAGGAAAGAATAAGGAAACACTTTGAAAATTATAAAGGTAACTTTTGATTTGATAAACAGTAATGTGCTACACAATAAGGGATTTCAACATGTATGTAGAATACATTGTTTCATATGGTGGTTTGTTAGTCATGTTGAATTAAAAAATTTCACATCTAATTTATTATCTCATGATGCACTCTGTTGAAGGCACCTCTTCTCCATCGCCATTATTGATTTTAATTTTCTTTTACAAATTGATCATTTCGTGACACACATCGTGTTTTTTAGTTTTTACACCAACTGTTTGTGATAATGTTTGAATGGGTAGACATATTTTTGTGGTATTTGTTTTGGTGAAGGTGGTCTTAACATTGACAAACAATCGTGGTTGAGGGATGTCGAAATGTGTCATATATGATATGCAACTCAAAAAGTTAGTTTTTACTCTAATATTAGGTTGTTTAATGAGAAGCTTATTGCACTAATACTTTAATTTAGTTCATCGGCTCACATGTTTCCAATTTTACAAGCGCTTGATAAATTCGGGGTAACGGTGAATAACGGTGAATCAAGCTGCTAAAGTTTACTAAGAGAGACATGAATCGATTGTGTTCCTTCTTGGTACGTCCTATTTTTCAGTACTATATTATGTGTTCTTATTTGTTTTCATGTGGTTTTATGGTTTATTCTCATAGTATCCTCAAATTTGTATTGCCATGTCATATTATTTACCAACATAATCTATAAATTCAATAATAAATAGAATAGCCAACTATGCACTTGAACTTTTATAACCATTCATTTTCTGTCTTTGTTTTTATAAATTAAATGATTGTAGAAGATGTTGGTAAAAAAAAACCCTTTTTCACCTCCTAAAGTAATAAATATATTGTTAAAAGCTAATAATGGGTTCAAATGCTTAACCATCCATTTTTTTTATTTTTTGTCTTTGTTTTCTATGCTAATCCCCGGTTGAAGTAAAAAGCCCTTTTTATTGAAAAGAAAGGAATATACACTTTGTCATAAGACTTGAAATAAAGTCTAATGACGTGCTTTTTATTGACTTATGTGTGTTTTGTAAAGGTTAGTATTTGTCCATGCTGCAAAACCTAATAACAGTGAGTGAAATATTCAAACCAAACAGGAATGGTGACACTAGATTATTTGAACTTTTTAGAAATTGGAGGATGTTTAGTATGAAATGTATTACTCCAAGAGTTTGAGTAAACAACAATAATGGTCTTGAGTGAAAATGTTAAAATATACTAACAACCAACATATATGAGTAAGTTATGATATATAGTAATAGTTGATGTTTAGTGAAGTTGAAAAGATGATTAGCTAAGCTATTTACAATGATATTATTGTGTCGTGCTATTTATGTCAAAAAATGTGGAGATAATGGGTTATATAAATGAGCAAGGATAATGATCGGGAGGATATAATAAGTGGCACCGATAATAGAAACTTTTTATAGTATACGAGGAGCAAAAAATACGAGATTTTTTATAGTATAACTCATACTCCTAAAATGATGTGGTGTCATGATTTCGTATAGAACGAAGTGACACACACTCGCACAGTTTTGTCAAACTCAGCACCGCTTTCTTTCAATTACTTATTTTCTTAGTATTCAAGCATTTTCTTTTAAAACTGGAATGCTTAAAACAACATTGGTAGATAATATGGTTAAATAGAAGTACTATTTCTGAAGTAGAACGGTCATGGATCACTTAAGGCGTCATCGGATGATATTGCCTCTCTAAATCAACTGTTATCTTAGGTTCTATTTTAATTGAATTTGGTTATAGCATTTCCCGTACCCTACCTGGGCGGGATTGGGTTGCGTTGTTGTTGTATTTCTGGATTTGTTACATGCCTCATTAATAAATACATCCGGAATCACTTAACATGTCATCATTTACGCATGCAGTACTGTCATTTTTACAGGTCCCTTTTTATTTTCTGCATCGACATTAACATTTGCTAACTTTTGTTGTAGGTGCTTTGGAGATATAATGATGGATATGACCATGCTATTTTCATATTGAAAAATGTAAAGGAAAGAGAACTACTCGCCATCAAGGTCGTCACCCCCTTTATGTAAATCGAAAATGATTATGATGATGTTTTAGTTTCATTTGCTCTCATGGTTTTCTTTTGTGAGTTTATTACTAACAATAGTTATTAAAATTAATCTCAATTGTTCAATGGTCCATGACTTTAAAGACTTCTTATACATATTTATACATTTAAATGAAGAAAAACTTGAGAGTTAGGTTGTGCTACAGTTGAGATAATTATAAGAAGCAAACTTCTTACATTATATGCAACTTTGAGATTGAATGTGTTTGGAGGTGTATAACACAAACATATTTTGTATAATGTGTAAAAGGGTCCTTTGAATGCTACTTTACACCATTCCCCTACAATATTCAACAGATATACCCAGTTTTTTTTTTAAATAAAAATATAAAAGAAAGAGTTATTTTTTTTAATACGAAATCTTCCTCCAATTGTAAGGTCGTGCAAAAGATCCTAACTTTGCAAAGGTTGGGGGTGACCATGTCTTGCTTCGGTCGGCGTAGTGGGATGACCAGGTCCTTTTTATTGCCACATGGGACGACCGACCGCAAAAGACCTCCCATTACATTTAGCCTAAGAATTTTTGTTGTTGTTTTCTCATAGCTCTAACAAGAAATTATTTTATGTGACCACCACCTTCATAGCCCCCCCTCCTCTCTTTTTTTCCGGTAATCATGTTTTTTGACCTTTTGGCCGACTAATCTACGAGATTTAAACTCACCGTCACACAGACTTAAACCAGGTTAAGCCATCTTTTTTCAGGAGGTTAGCATGACCACTTCATAGGCTTTGGTAAAACTTTCATCGTCAATCTCATCATATTTTATGGGTTCCAGTATGAAAGTTGTTTGTATATGAGCATTTAATTATAAATTAATAATTATAGTATTAGTTTATTGATTAACGAGGCATTCAGACCCGTGTGTTGCATACGGGTTGTATGCAATAGTTGTATGCTTAATGTGTTGTTGCGTTGGGGGTGTGGAATGACGTTGGGGCATGTATTTGAAAGGTAACGCCTAACAGTTGAGTAAGTAGGTATAAACTAATTTGAAATTTAAGTTTATTTAATGGAAGGTTGAATGCGTAAGGTTTTTTCAAAATTACAAAGTAACAATAATACGACTCGGCAACGTTTATCAGTAACCTCATCAATAACATTCTTACTATAAAAGCATTCGCAAATGTAAGAAATAATGGATTGTAACCACAAACCAAACAGATATAAAAAACAACCCATTCACTTTACATCCCTTATCAACATGAGAAAGAAAATCTCTTACAATTATACATTTATAAGACAAAAATACAGTTAGATGGAGCATATGCCATTAGAATATTTTCAATGGATTTGTGTTTCCACAATGCCATTTTTTTTTCTACTTCTAACATCATAAAGTTTAAAGCAATAACACATTAGGGAATGTATTTTTCATTGTACATATCAGACCTCATAGAGCCATCAGCAAAACCCATCAGAAACATCCACCAGCAACCCCTATCAGCCACACCTATTCTACATCCATAAAAAACACACATCATCAGAAACGACCATTAAAATGCCCATCAAAAACACCTATCAGAACGCCCATCAGAAATGCACCATAAACCCCATCAACAACCTACCAAAAGACCCCACTTATCAGCAACACCGACCATGAAAAGTCTCTATAGTCAGACCTTGCATAAAATATATTCTTAAATAATTAAGAAAATAATTATATTGGAAACTGAAGAAAGATACCAAACATTTCAAAGAAACTTACAATACCTGGATGAAGCATCTTAGTAAGGATTTATAGAATGAATATTGTAATAGAAACGCAATCCGGTTGTATGAATATAATATCGTCTTTGGAAAATTATCAATCTTTTAAGAAAAACACTAATCAGAAACGTCCATCAGTAACTCGTGAGTAACCCGTCATCAGAAACATGTCTTCAGAAACACATCATCAGGAACGCGTCATCATAAATCCCACATCAGTAACCCAATATCACAAACCCTCATCAGAAACCTATCATAAATTGCAGAAGGTTTGTTAAGTGGAAAGCGAAATTAAAAAGCAATAATAAGAAACCGATATAAAGAATCAGACCACATCAGAAACCCGTCATAATAACTTGTCATCAGAAAGCCTCCAAAAACACTCCGTATCAGAAACCGTCAGCATAAACCCTCCATCATAAACCTTTATCAGATCCCCTCATCAGCAAACCCTCATAAGCAACTCATTAGAATCCCTTTATAAGCAACACGTCATCATAAACACATCATCATAAACTTTTCATTAAGAATACATCATAAGAAACATCGCATCAGAAATGCAATCTGTTGCTTACTCATCAGTTACTATTATTCATCAAAAACGCTTCATTAGTAATGCCTAATCAGAAACTCTTCGACAACAACGCATAATCAACAGCCCCTCGTCAGCAACACCTCATCAGAAACTACTCATCAGAAACACCTCATTAGAAACTATTCATCAGCAACTAATAAGCAACAACCTGTCATAAGAAACCCATTATCAAAACTCTTAATCAGAAACACCTTATCATAAACTTTTCATCATTAACTACTAATCAGAAACGCTTCATCATTCTATACCACTTCTTTTAAGCTTCATGGCCATATTTTATAAGCTTGCCATTTATTTCATTCATTCAAGAAACGCGCAACTAAAAGTATAAGAAAGTAAAAGCGATTAACACATCATATATGTTAACTGTTAAAGTGCACCAAACTCAAAGACATAAAATAAAAACATTAATCACATTCCAATAAATAACCAACACTAAGTTTCCTCAATGATCCTCACATCAGATACCTCAGCAATGTAAAGCATGTTGAATTTCTTAGTATAATGCATTTGGTACATTTTTATTTATAATTTAGCACATTATACATGACTGGTATAGGACGTATCTCAAAAACTTAGTATGTGAAGAAAAAAAGCAGATATGAGTGAACGGTATATTTTTGTTTTTAGCTTTTCAGATTAACACACTTCACAATTAGCCCATCTTGCCACTTTCTAGGCTCCCTGTTAACCAAAGGTATCCCTAAAGAAAAAGATAAGTAAATTAAACGTTAGTTACCGCTCTGTAGCAGGGAACTTATACCATCTGATGTCAGCGCATACCTTATCACAACTGCTAAAAAAAGGGCAACATTGTCTGACCAATCTACTGCCTTAATATCCTGAAAAAAATAAGACATGAATTACTTTCTTTCATTCACAAAATAGAGGATATTATAAAGTAAAAAAGGATGAAACAGATCCTATATTTGTGAGATAACTTATTACCTTGTTGGCCAGTCATTGAGAGAATAATTGCACGATTTTGTTTATCCCACTTCACCACACTACATAGATTGGATTTTTAAAGTTGGATCGAGACTGGTTTTGGCTCATCCATGTATACAACCTACGTATGTTTTCAGAAACCACTATTAGTGTAACATATGAGAGGATGCTCAAAATCAATCAGGTACATGAATAGCTAACATACCTTGGGATCCCCGATTAACGAAATAGCAACAGTAAGCGTGGTTTTCATGCCTCCACTATACTTCTCGGCTCGCTATTCTACAACCTCGTCATTGAAGAGATTGACACTTTTAAGAGATTCTTCCTTTAACTTTTTTTTGGTGTTGCACTGCCAGGGCAAGGAATTCGTCATAATCAATTAGCAAACCAAATGATATAAGGGACCAGTATAGAGAAAGATTAACTTTAATGGTTCAGATAACCTCATCCTATCATATCTAAAATCTAAAATTCAATATGTCCATTCATAATATTATGCGATTATAAGCAGTAGAATAGTCTCTTTACCCGACATAATTCTGTAGTAAAGATGCAATAGTCTTATGATGACCGCTCTCATTTCCTCTTTTTCTTCCACTGTCTACAACGATATCGAGCATACAAAATATAAATCATATCCATACATTTTAAACTAAATAAGCATAGCATTATGTTTCAAATATTATTTACCTCAAGGTTGTCATTGGTGTTCCAAAAATGTGTAGAGCTCAACCAATTCTTCTTATCACCATTATCTTTTTCATTTGCAACAATTTCTACTTTTGCATCATCATCACAACTATTGTTGAGTGGTATAACAACCCTAATTCCAAAGACCTACAAAGTTAAACACAAACCCCTAAACCTAAACTAAAAAAAAGCAAACACAAAGACCTCAAAACCGTTACCTGCAAGTAGCGTCAGCAAGGTAACCTGCACAATATATTATCAGAGAAGAAGAGATTAACAAAACCCCAAAATTACGCCCAAACCCTAATTTGAAATTCAAAAAATAAATTAAAACAAAAACCTGAAAACCCTTGGCTGCAAACATCATGAGCACCGTATGAACCCTAATTTCAAAAAAAAGAACTCTTAATTAACTAAAAATAAACCGTAATAGACAATAAAATTAAACAAAAAAATGTGCATACCATCATATATTGATTCACTTGTTTTGATGTCGCTGGATTTATTGGTAGCCGAAGCTTATAGGTGGCTAGAGTTATTGGTGATGGTGGTGTGGTTGAATATGAAAGATGATTCTGGAAAAATGGAGGAAGAGAGAGTTGAGTGAGATGGTGGTATCGATCAAAGCTTCTGGGATGGTGGTGGTGATTGTAACTGATATGCATTTGATTGACATTTTTTAACCGATCAATTGATAATTGAAATTGGGATCCTTTGTATTGTTTTGGATTGTAAATGTTTGTAACTATGATGGTTTGTATGCCTGATTAATCACAGAGGGTTATGTATGCAAGAGGTTGTGTACTGATGGCTTTTTGTCTTGCACCTTCTCATAATGAGTTCTTGTGCATTAAATTAAAGGACTGAAAAACTTAATGGGAGTACGCATCAACTTGCTGCACAACACGCTACGCAACTTGTACATTGTATCAACACTAATGACAATTAAATTAGAGGACCTAAGTTTATAATATAATAGATTAAACATGGGGGCCCATAATATTTCAAACTCACATATGTGAGTTTCTCACCGAATGGGTGTTTTTTTTGCCTCAAACTCACCTAGCTATTGGGTATTTGCTCGGTCACTTTAAGGGGTGGGATGGCACTCACACGTGACTTGAGAACTCACCTAGGTGAGTTAGTGGTAAACTCACCACCATACCGTGCAGCCTTAGATTAAACGTAATTACTTCCTCTGTTTCAAAATTATTGTCCCCCGATAAGAAAACATACAGTTTAAGAAAAATGCATTTATTACTGCTTTCTCTTTCTTACTTTTTGACAGAATAATAGTTTTACCCTTAGCTAATTAATTAAAGTATTTTTCAAAGTTTGTAATAATCATTTTAAACAAGGGTAATATACTGTAGTAAACTTGATTAAATTTTTATATCTATTTTTAATAATGAACAATTAAATTGGGACATCCTATAAATGAAACATGAATAATAAAAATAAGACGAAGAAAGTATAAAAGTTGGTTCAAAATTAAGTTTTGTTTTCAAGTATCTTCTAGAAAAGTGTGTATTGTAGGTCTTATGTATTGGATCTATATAGCCTTTGTAAGACAATAGCCAACTTGAATAAATCCAAATCAACTATGTGAGAAACACTGACTATGAATATCAAGTGTTAAATGCGGAATCTTAACACAAGTATTAAGAAGAACACAATATAATACTAACTTTTCTATTGATTTCTATTAAGCTTTGAATGCTATATTTTGTTATGTTAAACTCTATGCTGTAGGGTTCCTTTTATACACCAAGGAAACCCTAAAAGGCTATACAAAACGTGTGAAAGGATAATGCATATCCTTTCCTAAGAAATCAATCTCTAAATGTTTTGTTCGTTCATGAAACACAGGATTTGCTGCAATCTTAATCGCAGCTTGACTAGCACAAAACAAAGTAACAGGCATAAAATGTTCCCAGTTTAGATCCTTTAAGATTTTAAGAATCCAAGCAATTTCTGAAGTTGCAAAAGTCATTGCTCTATATTCAACTTCTGCTGTAGACTTAGAAAGGGTGTTTTGCTTTTTTCTTTTCTAAGAAACTAATGAACCATTAAGTTTAATACAGGGACTTGATGACGTATAATAGGTATACCAAGCCTCTGGGCTTGGGCCACATTATCACTTGGGCTCCTGGGCCTAACTTAACAGTCAGGGGCCGAAACTAAGCCCAATCCTGCATTGGTCACGGTCCGGACACAGCAAAACGAACACGGACCTAATTATAGGATATTTCTGTCCGCAGCAAAGCACACGCGTCCGTACACACGTTTACTGCGGAACCTTGCCCGGCAAGGGACCCACTCTGGCCACTAGCGAAACAAACAAAATATTAGGAAACCCTAATATTTCGTTCCCTTATAAAAAGGGACATTTTGTCACAATGAACAGTATGATTTTCTCACTCTATATACGCACACTTTCTCTCTCTACATGTTTACTTACTTTCACGCCAGAGTCTAACCGTGAGGTCCGTCCCCACGGTAAGGCTAACGGTTTACTTTATTGTGCAGGAAATCGTCATCTCTTGCTCTAGTACGAAATTCAAACTCAAACCGTTTTGAAACCCGACCCAACAAAAGGTTTGAGTCCTATATCATACCCAACATTTATTTTGTACTAACACTCCTCGTACACGTAATTTTCCACAAAAGATCACTGCACCCCGCTAAAAGTAAAAATACAATAATTTTACGACAACTATATCGTCGCAAATGATAGTTTTTATTTTTTAATATTTGGGCTTTTAAAAAATTAACGATAAAAATAATATCTTTTTTAATTAGATTTCGGTCGTAGGATAGCAATGAATTTTTTCAAATGTACCGATTTGATACCTAACTTCTGAAAAAGTTGTGTAAATGTAACGAACTTTCATAAGTGTCTCAATATTCACATTATGATAACCTGCCATACCTGACACGTGGCGAAATTAATAACGTGACACGTCATCAAAATATGCAAATTGAAACACTTCATTAATTACATTTACACAATTTTTTCAAAATTCACGTACCAAACCAATACATTTGAAAAAAATCACGGCTATTCTATGACAATGTTTATAACATTTTTTTTATTTCCACTCGCGATCATCTATTCTTTTAGCGAGAATTGTCCTCATTAAAAATTCCACTATACTTTTCTACCAAATATTTGCGTTGAAAGTGAATAGTCAAAGGTCGAAAAAGTAGTTATCACAGTAAGAAAATGTTGGAAGTCATGTATTTTGTCGTTTAGTGGACATTCATGACTTTAGTCATACCTAAAAGTGTTTAGTGGGTATCTTATTGGGACCATGTTTTATTCATATATCATTTTTTAATGTTTTTTTTGGTTTCGTGGTAGGTCTACACTCAGCAGTAATTTCTTAGTGATGTTTGCTTTATCATTTTATAAGTAAAAGTAATGCCTTTTTGTCTCCTTGTATTATTTCCTATCCTATGGTGTGTCTTAGTAGTGGGTGTGGTTTGGTCTCATGTCGTTTGCTATTAATATATTTTATCTTCCCAAAAGAAATAAAATTACTACTAGAATTAGGAATGCCCCAAATCACTCTCAAAAGGGTCAATAGTTGAATTGCTAGGATTAGATGGATGGCTACCATCACTTTGTGAACCAGCAGGATTGCTAGTATCATCATTGGATGTGTCAAGGTTCTCATGTACAATTTCATTAAAGAAATTCACATGATCCAAACCTTGACTAGTCAGATTAGTGTCTTGTGTTTGTCTAATCTTAAAAGGAAACACTTTCTCAAAAAACCTCACATCTCTGGAATATATAAACTGTTTCCTTTCAAGACTATACAATTTATACCCCTTTTTAAAATAAGCATATCCAACAAGAACACACTTTTCGGCCCTACTACTAAGCTTATCATGAAGGTTCAAAATAGTAGCATAACACAAACATCCAAACACCCTAAGATGTTTGAGAACAAGTTTCTTATTAAAGACAAGTTCAAAAGGAGTTTTTCCATTCAACACTGAACTAGGCAACCTGTTAATCAAATAAGCAGCAGTCATAATACACTCAGACCACAAGTATAAAGCTAATCCCTCCTAAAACAGAAGGGATCTGGCAACATTAAGCAGATGCCTATGTTTCCTTTCAACTATACCATTCTGTTGAGGTGTGTAAGCATAGGTAATTTGATTAACAATTCCATTATCAATACAAAATTTATCAAACACATTGTTAACAAATTCAGTCCCATTATCACTTTGAAAAGTTTTAACAGTTTTACCAAATTGATTCTTGATCAAATTATAAAATGTAAGCACACAATCAAAAACTTCATCTTTTACCTTAAGCATATACACCCACACAGACCTGGTATAATCATCTACAACAGTAAGAAAATATCTAAACCCTTCCTTACTGGTCACTCTGTAAGGTCCCCAAAGGTCAAGGTGAACTAATTCAGCAAGCACAGAAGAGGAAAAGGTTCCTTAGTCTGCTTAGACTTTTGACAAATTTCACAGTGATCTAAATCACTATTGTCAAAAGCAAGATCATGTTTAAGAACCTTTAAGACTTGATCTAAGGGATGACCAAGTCTATTATGCCAAATATACTTAGACAAATTACACTTAGGTTTCTCAAAATCAGACTTAATACCTTGATTTTCATCATTAAAGTAATATAAACCATCAATCTGGTTACCAGTCCCCAAAATTTTCATCTCCCTCAAATCCTGAGGTAACACAAAACACTTATTCTCATTAAAAGCAACAATTAAACCACTGTCTCTAGCAACCTTGTGAACCGACATTAAGCTCACACAGTATTCAGGAACAACCAACACATCATAAAAAGTTAAGTTTTTGGTTAAGACCATATTTCCAACACTTGTGATAACTGCCTCAGTCCCATTGGGATGTGAAACTTTTATTCCAAGATTGGAAATATTAATTACATTAACCAAATACTTATCTGTATAAGTCAGATGTTGATTAGCTCCAGAATCAACAATTACACCTGCTGCAACAAGTGCAGAGTGTAACTGACTATTTGAGCTAAAAAACCTACTAAAGTTCTTATGAAACAATTTGCTCTTATTTAAAATAGTACCTGCCATATTAGCCTGCACTCCTTTTCCATTATTAAGAGAATTATCTTTAATTAAAGAAATGATTTTAGACAACTGATCATCAGAGAAAGTAGATAAACTACTAGAGCCAACATAATTAGTGTTAATGAATCATTTATTAAAGTTTTGGGTACCCTGACTATTATTATTATTATTATTTCTTTTTACAAAATCAGTAGGATAACCTTGAAGCACCTATCAATAGTATGTCCATTAAAGCCACAGTTCTCACAAACAAGCTAAGGACCACCATTGGTCCTCTTATTACCACCACTAAAGGGTCTAGTCACATTATTAGGCCTAGAAAAGTTACCAGAGTTGGGGGTTCTCTGAGTAGCTCCTCTATTATTAACAGAAGAATTAAACACAGATGACTGAGACCTCTGAGATGTCCCCACATTGGAAGTGGAGACAACCCTGTGAGACTCTTCACTAGATATAATAGCATAAGCACCTCTAACATCAGGTAATGGATCTCTAGACAGAATATTACTTCTAATAGCCATATAAGAATCATCTAGACCCATTAAGAATTGCATCAATTTCATCAAAGAATTATGTTTCTTAAAATCTTCTGCAGCATGACATGTACATCTAGGCAACTGAACTAATGCATCAAATTGTTTCCACAAAGCATTAAGTTTATGATAATAGTCAGCTATAGAAGAACCATTTTGACTGAGAGAATTAATTTTGTGATGCAAGTTAAAAGTAACAGACCCATCAACTTTATCATATGTTTCTTTCAATTCATCCCAGACATGTTTAGCCCTTTTTGAGAAAATTTGCCCCAAAAATAACTCTTCAGAGATAGAGTTTAAAATCCAACCCAGAACAATTGCATTAACCCTGTCCCACTGTCTACCCAAAACCTCATCAGTATTGGATCTTCTACAAGAACCATCTATAAATCCAGTTTTATTCTTACCCTCTAAAGCAAGAAGCATAGCACAAGACCACACTTGATAATTCTCAGTTCCTTTCAGTTTAATAGATACAACAGTGAGAGTAGCAGAATCATTAGGGTGCAAGTGCAAAGGGTTACTTATATCAAGCTTACTAATTAGGGTTACATTATCAGCATCAGAACCATAATCATCCTCATATTCCTCATCAGTATAACCATGAACAGACATTTTAACAAACAGATAAAAAAAGCACACAATAGAAATACAAGGGCACAAACAGGAAAATGAAGGAAATTAACTCAACTGAGCCAAACAAAGTTCCCAGGCTTCCTTACCACTCAAATGGTGGCAGGTCAAGGGCAAGACTCAGTTAAGGGTCCAGATAACCAAAGACAGAAAACCACTTAAAAATCAACAAGAAATCAACTAACAATCAAGAAAGTATGAATAAACAATAGAAGGGTGCGAGAGGTGTTACAGAGCACGCAATGAAATCCAAGCAGCGGAGCACGATATGTTTCTCCTAGATTCACTTAGTCTAGGAGGCAACAAATCCCCAAATAAAAATCCAGAACCAAACCCTAATTTCAAGAATTAGGGTAAACACCTCGAACCTCCAAGAATCAACACAATCAACCAATTATCACCACAATCAACTCACCAGTTGATCAATTGAGTCAAATACTCAAAACTTTCAATCAAGAACCAAACCCTAATTTCCAAGTTTGGGTGTTTTAAAACAATGGATCTATATTAATAACAGATCCACCAAGATTTACTAATTAATTGAAAAAAATAGACGAAATAACAAAAACCCTAATTTTATCAAAGATCCGATTAATTTTTGAAAGAGATATAAGAGCAAGATTGACAACCTGGCTCTGATACCATGTAAAGATTATAAAATTTTCAAGAACAAATAAGAGATCTCATCAATCAAACGATTACTCAAAAACTTTTATTAAACACCCAAACGATTACCACAGCTACACTGGTGTAATCCTATTGACTAATTATCAATAGCTCTATTACAACAATAACCCAGAAACCCAAAGATCAAGATGATCTCAATCACCAGAACAAGATACAATTTATTTGAGAGAGAATGTGAAAGTAAATTGCAAATGTATATCCCCTAGATCTGAAACATGACTATATATAGGCAGCAATCTTGAAGAACTTGGCAGCTATGATCCCTCAACTTCTCCAAGCTAGCTAAACTAAGCTCCAAGTTAAACCCTGTTGAGAAAATACTTTCAACAATGACAACATTAGCCCTCAACATATTTCCAGGCTAAAAGATCACACATTTCAACAAAAATCAGTGAAGAAGTTGCCTTTACTCTACTATGAGTGTTAGGTTAGACGTGTAGTGGTTGTGGACTTGTGGTTTTCTGGCTTTTTTTGGTATGGATAATAAGTTAAGGAGTTACTTAAATTTGATGGAGAAAATTGTAAACTTACATAACTCTCCAGGGCTTCAACAAGTCATTTTTAAGAAAGTACATCAAGATACTCTCCAGACACACAGACATGTTTAAGTTAATTAATTTTTTTTTTGAATAAGCACTTCTATTACATATTTAAGAGAGAAGCATGTGTAGATTATAAATGTTAGGTGAAGAAGAGTTTTGGGGAGGTTATAAATGGATATGTTATAGACAGACATGTATTTTAGAAAATGTACATTATGTACATGCGACATGCTTTAGCTCCTAGTGTTAAACATGGTTGTTAACTACTCAATGGCTTTTGGCAAATTGTTAGGTGTTTGTTTTGACAATGAATGGCTTTCCATAATTTATTTGATTTTTTCAAGAATTTTCATCTATGTGCGACTTTTTTCTCACGAACTCAAGTTTGGGGGGGGGGGGTTTGATCTCTAAGTGATGGCTTTCAGTTCTTGTTTTTACACCATGTTAGAGAAACCTAGTCAATAGCGCAT
>BQNB010034099.1:0-33643 GCA_026074375.1 Tanacetum coccineum
GATTAAGGGTTTCAATCATTCATTTAATCTATTTCATTCACTCGAATACTCTCTAATCACAAACCCTAACTCAGTTTCATCATCCATCATCAAAACCTAATACAATAACGACCCTAAAGTTTGCTGATACTCATAACATTGTCGCGTTTTTGTCTAAACCTGCTGAAAGTGAAGGGTTTGAGCAGATTGTGGATTTTCTTAATGCACACACCATAAAGTATGCTTTAACCGTTAATCCTACAATATATACTTCGTACATTGAACAATTCTGGGCTACTATCAAAGCAAAAACTATCAATGGGGAAGTACAATTACAAGCCTTAGTGAATGGAAAGAATAGTGTCATCACTGAGTTGATTGTGAGAAAAGATCTTTAACTAGAAGATGCTGAAGGTGTTGATTGTCTACCCAATGCTACTATTTTTGAATAGCTTACACTGATGGGGTATGAAAAACTTTCTCAGAAGCTTACTTTCTATAAGGCATTCTTTTCCCAACAATGGAAATTCCTTATTCATATGATTTTACAATGTCTAAGTGCTAAGCCTACTGCACAGAATGAGTTTAGTAGCACTATGGCGTCTGCAATCATCTGTTTGGCTACAAACCAGAAGTTTAACTTTTCAAAATAAAATTTTGAAAGTATTGTGAAGAACTTGGAGAATGTGTCTGGTAAATTCTTGATGTATCCAAGGTTTGTACAAGTGTTTGTGAATCAACAACTTGAAGGGATACATGCTCACAAGAGAATTTATATTGCACCCTCTCACACTAAGAAAATTTTTAGAAACATGAGAAGGGTTGGGAAAGGTTTTTCTGGAAGGGACACACCCTTATTTCAAACATTGGTGATACAAGCTCAAGTGAAATGGGTGAAGGTTCAACAAATCCCACTAATCCCCATCACACACCCACCATTACTCAACCATCAATATCTCAACCTCAAAAGAAACAAAGATCAAGAAGGTCAAAGAGAAAGGACACTAAGGTACCTCAGCCTATTGGTCCTACAACCAATGTAGCAGATGAGGCTGTCAATGAGGAGATAGATGACAGTTTGGTGAGGGCTGCCACTAATTCTTCTAGCTTAGAAGCAGAACATGACAGTGATAACATTAATAAGACCCGATCCAAGGTAACACTTAATGAACCAAGTTCCCCATGAACTAGTTTTGGTAGTGGTCCTAGGTGCCAAGAAACCATGGGGGATACAATTGCTCAGACTAGGTCTGAGAATGTATCTAAACTTTTGGTATGTGCTTAATTACACATACCATTTTCTATCAAAGACGAACTTAAATGACTAAAAACGTACCAAAAATACATTGTATTTGTATGTTTTGCATTTGTATTGTGCAGGAAACGGATATTCAAGAAAAGGACAAAAAGAAAGCCAAAAACGACCAAACCAAGCACGGGATGGAAAAGACAAAGTCAAATCAAAGCCAAAGTCAGTCAAAGTCAGAAAGTCAACCCAGACAAAGTCAAAAGTCAACCAAGTGAAGAAAATACAACTCGAGGGACTAAAGTTGCCAAACCTCAAGTTGCATTACAAGGGCTGAAATTGCATACCGGGTGAAGTATAACTTTAGGGGCCAGTTCTGCCAAACCCCTAAAGTTGTATCATAAAAGGGCGAAGTTTACAATAAAGTTATAAGAGATGAGGGGCCAAAGCTGCCAACTTACCCAAAACTATTTTTTCCTGCCCAACTAAACCCCAGATACAACTCACGGGTCCCCTTCACCTTCTTTTACCCTGCAAACCATTCAACACCCTGGATAAAACATTTCCCCCTCCTCCACTATCTCCCCCCAGCTTTATAATTGCCATGTTGGCAATCCCTCACCATTTCCAAGTGATTTCGATGGCTTAGATGACTAAAAAAGAAGCACAAGAAGATTGAATGGCTGAGATTACTTTTATCAAGTCCCCCACACAACTAAAACACCATGGAAATCTCTCACAAAGAAAACACAAGCTACATGCCCAAGAGGAAAAGACTTCGGCTATAAATAGAGCCTTTTGTAAGCCTTGGAGGCATCTTAGATTATCTTAGAAAATCGTAGATTATGTTAGATTATCTTAGCTTATTTTTAGTTTTTAAAGTCATTTTACAGCTTTTACTTTCAGCTTTGTAACACTTTCAAGTTTTAATGCAAATTTGAGGTTTTAAGTCAATTTACAATTCCAAGTGTTAAGCTTCTTAATTGTGTTGTTTGTGTTCAAAAAGCTCTCAATACAGCTTATTTATAAGATATTTTAATTAAGTAAACTTAAGAAGTTAAATAGTTAAGAAAAAGTAAAAAAATCTCACCTCAAATATACCATAGCTTATGGATGATAAGCCAGTTCTGGATGGGCTTATGGACTCTCACTAGCTTGTTTTATACAAGCTAGAGCTTGTAGACTCTTTGTTTAACCCTGTTTTGAGCAAGGGAGTTGTAAGTTTTTTTTATTCTTCTTATTTTGCTTATTTACTGTAGAACTGCTTATTAGTGCTTATTTGTTACTTATATTTGCTTATTTATGCATTATCAAGAGTGACTATGCTTTAAATTAGCTTAGTTGTTAGTTTACAAACAATTTGTTTTTTTGTCACTTTTCTGAGTTAGTAACTGTATAATGCTTAGTTTAATACTGGGAGATTGATTCAGCTTATTTAAGTGTCTTATTATTGACTAAAATCTGTTTATAAGTGTCTTATTTTGTTATTTGATAATCTGTTTTTAACAAATTAGGATCAAATCAGCTTGAATTAAGAAGAAAAAAATGATTTTGAAACTTTAAGGGTACATTTCAACTAAGCATACTAACAAAACAATCGAGGGTGTGTGTTTGGGGTGTTATAAAAAAAAAACTAAAATACTAAAAAAAAAGAAAATAAAAAAAAATAAAAATATTTATGGATTGGTGATTGTTTTTTAAAACCTAAAAACAAGACTAAAAAAATAATTTAGGTTTTAAGTGAATCCCATAGTTAGTACTGCGTCGTTCACTCTTTTGGGATTTCAAACTACAGTACTAACCTCAAAGCTAAGCAGTACTAACTCCAGTTAGTACGCTAGTTAAAACGGTTATACTGTTAGTTCATTTTAGCTATTATTCAGCTTATTATTTATCTGCTTATTTAAGATTTGCTATCTTTAAAGTAGAATTACAAAGCCATTTTCGTTTACTATCTTTAGTAAGAATATTTCAGCTTTGTTTTGCCTTTTCAAAAGTAAATCAAAGAGTTTATCAGTTTTTTAGTATTTTAGCTTATTTTTCCATTTTAGTTTATTCTAGTATGGCTTATTCTTATGCCTGCGTGCTTTATAAGGGGATAGTTTAAAATTATCTTTTTAGCCCATTTTGCTTATTTTCTTGTTCATTGAGCTTTGATAAAGGCAAGCATACGAACTTTAAGCTAGCAGTACTAACTCCAAGATAGTAACCGATTAGTTAAAACTGTTAGTTTTCTGCTGTTAGTACTCTAGCTAGAGTTTTTTCCTTGCTTAAATTTAGCTTAATTGCCTTTGAATTTGCTTATTTAGAGTTAGTGTTAGCTTATTTCTTGGTTGGGTCTAAGCTTATTTGAGCTTATTTGTGTCCCTTAGTGTAACAGTTTTAAGTGTTCTTTATAATGACCATTCCTAGCCTTTATGTCTGCGCTAGCTTATTTTCCTTGCTTATCTTTTCATGCATTTGCTTATTAGGTTTAGTGCCCAATCATATCCTTGTCATATTCAAACATCAATTATCAATTCGTCATTCGATTTTTCCATTCAAGCCTCGTTGGGACATAACGACCCAGAAATATTCTATACTACTTCCGGTTTCATTGATTTCGTGGATTTTGATCCTTGTTATATATTTATATTTATTTATATTTATCTATATATAAAAGGGAGTAAGAACACGCGAGTCAGTTATATAAAAAGTCGTAAATAGGTTAAAGTTCATGGTGCGTTGGGAAAATATAAAAAAAAAATTTTACGTTGGGAGTCGAGTGTAGATGAATATTTTATTCCCCATGTTGCTACAGTTTTATGATGTTTTATATAAGTTTTATAACGAGGTTCATAACCCGCGGAGTGTGCGGGACTGTACGACTCACCTTGCAACGAACCGATAAACTCAAAGACTATTTCCGTAAATATTTTGAATATATGTATGTTAAACTTCAACATTATTTATAAAATCGTACACGTGTCAGAAGCGTTGCAATATTATGGTCGTTTTGTTCGCAGTTCGACGATCTTCTTAATGACATTTTTTCTCGAATAAATTGATTGAAATGCGCTTCAAATTTGATAAATAAAGTTTGTTATATGAAAAAGTCGTTGATAGGTTAAAGTTCAAGGTCAGGTTTGTAACATCTAACATACTTGAGGGTGCTTTTTGGAAATTGTTTTTTTTAAATTTATATATTAAACTTAAATTTTTTTTATAAAATTGTACGCATGTCAGAAGAATTGTAATATTGGGCGGTTTGGTTCGCAATTCAAGAAGCTTTTCAGTGACATTTTTTTTGAATGAATCGATAAATATGCGTTATATATTTGATGAATAAAGTTTGTAATATAAAAAAATCGTAAATATGTTAAAGTTCAGGGTGCGTTTTGAAAATTGTTTTTTTTAATATATATATTAGACTTCAACATTTTTTATAAAATCGTACGCATGTCAGAAGTCTTGCAATATTGGGCTTGTTTTGTTCGCAATTCAACGATCTTTTCAGTGGCATTTTTTTCTGAATGAATCGATAGATATGCCCTCCATATTTAGTAAATAAAGTTTGTTATATAATAAAGTCGTAAATATGTTAAAGTTAAGGGTACGTTTTGAAGAAAAAAAAATTCTACGTCGAGAGTCGTGCGTAGATGAATATTTAATTCCCTATATTGCTACAGTTTTCTGATGTTTCATATAATACGAGGTTTGTCACCCGTGCGTTGCCACGGAGCGCGCGAGACTATTTTTACAGCGGACCGATAATGCCAAGTACTATTTTTCAGCGATTGGGACTCACCTTGCAACGAACCGATAACCCTAAAGACTATTCCCGTAAACATTTTAAAATATATATTAAACTTCAACATTTTTTATAAAATCGTACGTATGTTTAAACCATTGCAATATTGAGCTCGTTTTGTTCGCAGTTCGACGATCTTTTCAGCGACATTTTTTTTTCCGAATGAATCGATAGATATGCGCTCCGTAATTGACGAATAAAGTTTATTTTATTGAAAAGTCGTAAGTAGGTGAAAGTTGAGGATGCGCTTTGAAAATTGAGTTTTAAAAAATATGAAAGAAAAACGTAAATAGGTTAAAGTTCAGGGTGTGTTTTGGAAATTCGGTTTTTTTAATATATATATTAAACTTCAACATTTTTTTTATAAAATCGTATGCATGTCAGAAGCCTTGCAATATTGGGCTCGTTTTGTTCGCAATTCGACGATCTTTTCAATGACATTTTTTTCCCGAATGAATCGGTAAATATGCGCTCCATATTTGATAAATAAAATTTGTTATTTAAAAAAGTCGTAAATAAGTTAAAGTTCAGGGTACGTTTTAAAAAAAAATCTACGTCGAGAGTCGTGCGTAGATGAATATTTAATTCCCCATATTGCTACAGTTTTCTGATGTTTTATATAATACGAGGTTTGTCACCCTTGCATTGCCACAGAGCACGCGAGACTATTTTTACAGCGGACCAAAAATGGCAAGTACTATTTTTCAGCGATTGGGACTCACCTTGCAACGAACCGATAACCCTAAAGACTATTCCCGTAAATATTTTAAAATATATATTAAACTTCACTATTTTTACAAAATCGTATGCATGTTTGAACCATTGCAATATTGAGCTCGTTTTGTTCGCAGTTCGACGATCTTTTCAGCGACATTTTTTTCCCCGAATGAATCAATAGATATGCGCTCCGTAATTGACGAATAAAGTTTATTTTATTAAAAAGTCGTAAGTAGGTGAAAGTTGAGGGTGTGCTTTGAAAATCGAGTTTTAAAAAATATGAAAGAAAAACATAAATAAGTTAAAGTTCAGGGTGCGTTTTGAAAATTCGGTTTTTTAAATATATATATATATTAAACTTCAACATTTTTTATAAAATCGTACGCATATCAGAAGTGGTGCAGTATTGTGTTCGTTTTGTTCGCAATTCGACGATCTTTTCAATAACATTTTTTTCCCGAATGAATCGTTAAATATGCGCTTCATATTTGATAAATAAAATTTGTTATATAAAAAAGTGGTAAATAGATTAAATTTCAGAGTACGTTTTGAAATATATATATATATATATATATATATATATATTTATCAAGATGCGTGCTTTGGAAATATTTTATTCCCTTAGCACTGTTCATGTGTGTACTGCTCTTTTATATATACTAGTTTATTGACCCGTAAAATTCACGGGGCCTAAATTTAAAACAGTTGAATAGTGTTTATATAAGAGATAAATTTGTGATATTATGTAAATAAATGATATGTTTGATGTATGAATATAAAATATTAATGCTACATTATAATACAAAATAAAATTTTGAACCACTATAAAAGGCATTTAATTTTTGTTGGTATACAATTTTGAAAAGATTTTCCTTTGAAAAGAAGTAAAATAATGTATAACCTTAATCCGAGATGCACCGACTTAAATTAGATGCATCTCTATAATCTTATATGCATTATAACGCATCATAAGTGAGTTTTTTTAGTTTTTAATTAGATACATATAACGTATAATATATGCAATTTATTTTTTTTTTCCTCTGCATGTGCCGAAAATCATCAAAATCATTTGCAAACCATCTACACTCAAGTTAACGTTCGAAACTCAAAATGGTGCATCTAAATGAATAGAAAGCATCTAATGCAAGTCGTTTGCATCTCAAATATGATGATTAATAAGTCACTTCACGGGCCAACTTCTTATATTAATTACGTCTCACTGATCCCTACTATAAATATATATATATATAAAAATAATATATATTATATATTTTATAGTATGAGAATCCCGTGAGAAGTGAATAAAAAAATAAGAAGTGGTAGAAGTGACTAAAACCATACATTTGAATGACAACGACTTGCAATAGATGCATTTCTATACATATTATATGCACCATTTTCGAGTTTCGAAAGTTAATTTGATGTGTAGAATTGGTGGCAAAATGATTTTTCAGATTTTAGCACTGTGCAGATGAACAAAAAACATGAAAATCATGAAATGCATCTAATATATGTAAATTGCATCTACTTAAAAAGCTTGAAATGCGTTATAAATCATCTAAGATTATAGAGATGCGTCTAATTTGAAGTCGGTGCAGACCTCGGAAATGCGATTTATAGTTACTTCTTATTCATCTTATTTTAAGAAATATTTCTCATTGATCCAACTTAAATATATATAAATATATAATAGATAAAATATAATATTTTAGCAAGTCCACACCATGTGACGTTTAAAATGAAATGAAATAGAAGTTCTATTATTTAGTTTAAAAATAGTTAATGGCTAAACATGGAAGGGAATTTTGTTCTAGTATCTTATTTCATACCAAGTCTTTTTCATTTCAGAGTGATTTGGATTTCATATAACCGAAACACATCTCCCCTACTTCATTTTACTTGACTAAATGATTTTTATGAAGGTAAATAAACCATCAAATAAAAAAAAAAAAACCATCAACTTTCACACATAAGACACCAAAAATATATGTTAAAAAACACCAATATGCCACCTCAAACCGTCAATTATTAACACATTTTTCCAGTAAGAAAATGCAAATTACACCAAAACTTCAAATGGGTTATAATCACAACTTACCAAAATCACTTGTGGCAAAGCTCCAAGCAAAGATTAATTACTACAAAAACCAATTTAAAAAACCACATCCCTCCTAACCCAACTATTAACGCAATGTTCTCAATGTTTTATTAAGGGAAAGGAAAAAGATTAGTAAGGTGAAATAAAAGAGAAGAAGAAAGTAAATGAAATAATCCAACTGTTTTATCTTGGTTCTTAGATTAAAAGAAAATGGATGAAAGTGGGAATAAAAAAGTGTCTGAAAAGAAAGCAGCTAACAAAATTACACTTGCAACCACTTTGAAAAAGTCAAAAAGTCATTATAAATAATGGATGAAAATTTAATTTTGTTTGGAATTGTGTTCAAGTGATTAAACAACAAACAACTGCTAACCATTAATAACTGTTTCCACCGTCCCCAAATAAATGTCCAGTTTTATATTCAAATCAAATTGTTTCAACTTTGACATTAAATGTTTTTTTGATAGTTATACTCTCCTCCGTCCCAAAATTATTGTGTCCTCACGACAAAAACACCACAGTTTAAGAAAAGTTCATTTAATATTGCTATTCCTCTTTTAATACTTTTGACGAGAATAAACACTTTTACCCTTACCTAATTAATTAAAGAATTCCATACCTGTTTGAAATTATAAATTACAAACAAGGTAAAAATAGTAAAAGGTTAATGACAATAAATAGCAACGTAATTTCCAATATGAGCCGTATATCAATACTAAATTTAAAAAAGTATCACAATACCCATCCCAACTTTTAAAAAATTGTAGCTAATTATCATAGCTTTATTATTACGTGGCAATGACGGTCAATGACGATGAGACAAACCTGAAAGTCTGACACGTGGCAAACCATTTATAAACAACAGCGGCATCAAAAGATAAATAATAGCACGAATTTCGCAAATTTGGATGGTATAGTTGATACTTTTTAAAGTTCGTAACTGATAACGGCTCAAATTGAAAAGTAAGAAGGCTATTTACTGCCATTAACCCTAAAGTAAACTTAAGCAAATTTTTCTATCTATATTTAGTAGTTGAACAATTATAAATAATACATCCTAGAAAATGAAACGGAACAACCTAAAAATGAGACGGAGGGAGTATAATACTTGATGAGAATTATACAAAAGAAAATTATACTTACAAACCCAACAATCATATATTTTGCATCAAAAATCGATATAACACACCAAAATAGTTCCGGACAAAATTGAACCAATTTGAATATTATAAAAGTAAAACCAAAACACTAATTTTGAGACGGAAGTAAGTAAATGTTTTCCATAGGGTCCAAACGCTATGCACAAAATATAGTCCCAACTTATAAATGTAAATATATGTTGTTATATATATCACAGAGATATAAGTTCACGAGGATACACATCGGTGAAATTAACTTAACCCTGAAAAGTGACGAGACTAAAGTAACTAGCGTTGCCAATTACGAAAGGTACGAAATAATAAAAAGAAAAATAAAAAAGGCAATTTTGGTCCTATACCGCACTACCAAAAATAAACAGCTCACTCAAAAAAAATTACCTCGTCGAGATAGGGGCTGGCCTAGAATGGCTGGATAATATGCGCACTATGGCAACCACCATTGTCATTTAGGAGGCGCCAATGGCTAAAAAAAGTATAATTGCTTGAGATCGTCATTGCACTGTGCTCACTTATAAACGCGAGTGAGATAGCAGAGCTAGGTCGCAATTAGCTTCGATAATTTTATAAGGACACTAAGTACTTTCACCGTCAACACATACACTTTTAGCACCACTATAACTATAACCCCTTCCACAACTATAACAATGTTATAAAGCATGTGGAATACCATAACACAAGTCCATTATTACACACCACACACTAAAAAAAAAACGCCCATTCGTGGGTTTGATGAAATGGCGATTGCGAGCGCATTTCGATGGGAGGATATACTCGTTTAAATCAAAAGTCAAAAGTCCCATAAACATATGACAACATGGGAATTATTAAAAATTTTACCACAACGTAATAATAGGGTTTTACGTATCCTCTAATTCATCAACGGTTAAAAAAACCTAATTTGATTAAACGTACTCCATAAGTTTTTGCTTCTCAATGATATGATCAATAAATATACTTCCTTCATCTAGCACCATGTACGCGTGTGCATTTTCAACACGCTGATGAATAGAGAGCTTAGCCATGTAAGTCTTGCTCGGATTTTCTCGAGATCCATACCCATCCAAAACTTGTCACTCCACCAAAAGAATGACACTTGTAAACCTGTAAAATAGGCAGCACCAAATGCTAAATTGGCTATCCATACTTGAAAACAAAACACAAGTCTTAATGACGATTTTAGGTTTCGTGCCAAAAACCATTCGGTTAATGTAAGCAAATGTACGTATAGTATTTTTTGGTGACTGGCATAAATATTACTGTAACAAGCATAGTTGCTCGCGCGTTGCTGCGAGGCGGTATGGTACGTCTACTTTTTCAAATGTGTCCATATGGTATGTGTACTAAAAAAATTGGTACGCGTTGCTGCGAGGCGGTATGGTACGTGTACTTTTGACATTAAATAGTCGCGTACTTTTTCAAATGTGCCCATATGGTATGTGTACTAAAAAAATTGCCCATATGGTACCTCAACTTTCACTTTCATGCCCATATGGTCATTTTTTTACCGACTACCGGTTAAACCGGCTAAATTTGTTCCAAAAGCTGACGTGGCATTTTATTAATAAAATATAAAGTATTTGTTTGTATTAAACACACATTAAATAGTTATCTACTTTCTCAAATGTACTCATATGGTACGTGTACTAAAAATGCTATGTTTTTTTACGTTTTCGTCCGATTTCTTACGTTTTCGTCTGGTTTTATACTTTACGTTTTCGTTCATTTTTTTACGTTTTCGCCCGTTTTTTTACGTTTTCGTCAGATTTCCTACGTTTTCGTCTGTTTTTTTACGTTTTCGTCCAATTTCTTACGTTTTCGTCCGTTTTTTACGTTTTCGTCCATTTTTTTACGTTTTCGTTCGTTTTCGTGTTCTCGTCTGTTTTCTTACGTTTCCGTCCATTTTCGTCTTTTTTACGTTTTTGTCTGTTTTTTAAATTGAATAAAGACGTATAAAACGTAAGAAAACGAAGAAAGAGGTCAATATACAAAAGAAAACGTCCAAAATGGAAGAAAACAGACGGAAACATAGAAAAACGTTAGAAAACGATCAAAAACGTAAGAAATCGGACGAAGACGTAAAAAATAGACGAAAATATAAAAAACGAAAATTCCCGTAAAAAAATTTACAAAACCGTCCAAAAAAAAAATTCGGGAAAAAATTAGCCCGTCTCAAAGACTATTATCAATCTAGATATTAGGGATATATAGTGGTATAGTCTTTTGGTTTGATTGAGATCAAATCTGTTGTTCTTATTGTGGTGTTTCTTGAATTGAGATTCAAGATCTTGTTGTTTTTTTATTAATAAGAGAATTTTTACTTACTTACACTGTTAGTTTTGTGCAAATTATTCTTAGAAAAATAAAATATAAAGTCCACTGATCATCAACACCAAACCACCATACACGCTACACAGTCTGATCAACACTATAACTATAACTAACTATAAACATGTAGCAACACATATTGAAAGATTTTAAGTAGATTATTATATACCTGAACTTGATTGAAATAGATGAAAGGTAATTCGGATTTACTCTATTTGGAAGAATGATTGTGGGGATTATATAGTGGGTGAATGATTGGAGTGGTTTAAAAGAACCGTTCGATTTAGGCATACCCGGAACCACCAAACTTTTCTACTACGCTTCTACACAAATACCCAATCATTTATACCCAATAACCAAAAATTTACAAAAATAACATCACATATATTCATAAAAAACCGACAAGGTGGATGTATACAAAGAAGATACAGACAAAATCACCACATGGTCATATGTACAATCTCTAACATTAAATGAAGCTATACTCCCATACTTTATGACCAATGGCTCCCTCAAAACCCTCATCTTGTCTTTATAGTGTTATTTGACTAGTTATTAACATATAAGTCTTGCACGTCCTAAAAGAAAAGATAACATACATCTTCAACATTAGCAAAAAATCAAATTTTTCTCTCCTCTTTTTTGCCTTACAAACCCACACTCAAACACCCCTTTATACACAATCCGAAGATAGTTTTGATTTACATGACCCATACACACATTCATACATCATTCCCTATGATAATCTAAGGTGTTTTGCAGGTTGATTAAAGGTTTTACAAGTATTGGAAGCAAGTTTTGCAAGATATGATTTGTCTAAGAAAACTAGGGTTTTCCAGTGTGCAAGCTGGGTTTAAAGTCTAAACAATGTTTAGGATATATTTCTCATCTCATACATCAATATAAGGTTATCTAAAAACCCTTATGTCTTTACTTTTATCATTCTTATGAGTATATAATTGTTTAATATCAAAATCACATTTAAGGACTTTTAAATAGTAAAAAGAGTTTTACTTGTTATCATTGATTTGTACACTTATACACATGTTATATGAGTGATATTATGAGGTTATAAATGGATACATAAGTGTTTTACAATCTTGGTTAAGCTTAAAAAGTGTTAATGCAAGATTAGGGTTTTTAAGGTTTCTTAATATGTTACAAGTAAAAGTATTGCAAATGACTTATTAATCTTGTTTATGGACTTTTGTTTATGTTATATGAATACTAAAATTATGGTAAATGGAAGTATAACCTTGTACACACTGGGTAATTGTTATAAGACGTTCATATGTAAACTTTGTTAAATTAGGGTTCTTTAATAAGTTTTGATTAAAAGTGAGATTAAGACCTTGTTAACTTGGACAAATGGACAAACAATGGACCTATGGACACTAATATATGTATGACATATGATATAAAGGATTGTGTAAGACTTGTGGTAATTTAATTAGTTGAAAAGTATATAAAATAAAAGTATATACTTAAATATATAAAAGCTATGCAAATGGCTGTTTGGATTTGAATTTCATATAGTGGGCCTTAAAGCCCTAACGGTGTTAACTTCTATTAATAGAAGTTAACACTCATTAACTTTTTATATAACAAATCTAATACCAAAGCCCGAGCCCAATTCCTTTTACCCGGCGCAAAGGCAACCTATATTACCTGGGTAAATATAAAAAAATCAAACACCCTTTTCAGTTAAAAAAGGGAATGATAGTTGTTACTGTTCATCATCCTTAACCTTTAACCACGAAGGTAAAATCATAAGGCAAATGCAAATTGGCCACACGATTGAGTAATTCATGGGTGAAAGTACATGTTGGCAGAGTAAAACATCACCAAGCACTCTTATTGGTGGAGACCCAAGAAAGAATGACACGGTGGACATGAAAGAAGCACAAGGAAATAAAGCTTATACACTTGAGGTACTCACAAAAGAAGCACGACCTGTCACAATCACGGATTGCCACACTGGCAATCCGTGTGAGCTTGAAATTGATCTAATGGCCAAGAGTAGTTCTCCAATCAATGACGGAATGTACGGACAAGATTAGAAGGAGCGTGCAAAGACCTAAGGACCTAGAAACTTCAGAAGGATGCTATAAATACAAGCCATTCCTCACACACATGAGATATCTTTTTTCTATATTTTTTTAGTTAAATTAGTTTACTTAGTTTTTTTAAAACGTAATTTTTCTTTTAAATCTCTTGTAATATGTTTTTCTTAAGCATTGTAATCAATTTCAAGTATTAATGAAATCAAATTTAAGTTTACACAATCTGCTTTTACCTTAAAACTTTTATAGAACTCAAATGTTATTGCTACTGTTTGATAAGCTCTCAATAAGCTCTTACAAGTTTCTAAGCTTGTAATTGAGCTCAATTAGTCACTTAATATACTAAAACTATAAAATCAGTTGTAAGTACCTTTGCTTATTAGATTTGGAGCTTTTGGATGATGAACTAGAAAAGGAAGAGTTCATTGGACTATACTGGCTTATTTCTAATAAGCTAGAGCTTGAAGACATAAGCTCTTGTTAAGCTCTGACCTTTATTTAGCTGAGGTTTTAGGTTTTATTCCCTTTTTCTTTTTCTATTCTCTTTAGTTATTAGCTTAATATTGCCCTTGCTTATTAATTGCTTAGTTTGCTTATTTAGTTGATTATTAGCTGTTTTAATTTGTTTATAAATGATGATTATAATAGATAATTGTTTCTCAAGCTTAGTCATTAGGTTAGTATTATAGTTTCATAATCTGTCTTAAAAACCGCTAAAAACCAAAAATACTAGTTTAGCTTTAGCTTATAGATATTACTTATTAGTCAATTTAAATTTGCTTAATAGGATTAACATTAGCTTATTATAATCTGGTTTTCAAGTTCCAATTATTAAGGTTCATTTTCATAAGCTAAATTGAGTTTTCATATGTTTAAAGGAGTGTTTGGATTTGTTGAATTTGACCTTCAAAAGTCAAAAATGGTTGATAAAAGTTTGTGAATTAGTTTTAAAATTACTTTAAATCAGTAGTAAAAGTGTTTTCATAGATTAGATTTCATAATTTAGTGAGTTAAGGTTGGTTTTATTTAGTTTTGCACCTTGGGAGATTTTCTCTTTTAAGCTAGTTAGAAAATTTTGATCCAAGCTTCTTTAAGCCTGGATATTGTTTGCTAAGTGTTCATTTACACTCATTGGGTATGTCAAATGCAGGTTTGACCAATAAGGTTAATTGCATTTGGGTTTTACCTAATTGTCAAGTGCATCAGATAAGTACTGCAGTTTCTAACTGCATACTTTCTTTGATCACTATTAAGCTAGCATAAGTAGGTTTTGATAGGTAAAATTCAGTAGGTTAATAGTTTACATATATGTTTAGATAGATAAATTCTTGCTTTTAAATTTCTAGCTTATAATCTAGGTTAATTTAGCATCTAAAGTTCACTAAAATTTATAAAAAACCAAAACAGTAGTAAGTGGTTCTTAGCTTCTAATTTTAGGTTTTTAGCTTATATGATCTGTTTTTATGAATTAAATTTGTAGCTTAATAGTAGGTAGATAAGTTTTTTATAAGCTTAGCTTCTGAAGTAGCTTATTATGCAATTTAGCTTAATTAGATTTTGAGCTTTAAAAGTTATTTCTTGAGATTAGTATTTAGATCATTAGATTCAGCTAGCTTTTAGTATAATTAGGTTAATTAGCTTATTAGACTTAGCTTCTAGACATTATAGGCTTTCTAAATTAGCTTTTGGTTTTAAAAATAGTGCTTATTTGAGGGCTGTGTGCTTATTTTAGTAAAACTCAGTTTTTAAGCTTTCAAAAGCCTACTACCTGTAGCAGCCTATTTCACAAGCTCTTTCTAATAAGCTCTTGTTGCTTTAAGCACTTTTGAAAAGCATTTTCTTGTAGAGTTTAAGCCAAGTTTTAAGGAAAACCAAGTTTCACTTCATAGGGTGCTTATTTGCTAGCTTATTTCTAAGCTCAAAATGCCTTAAGGGACTGTTTGGTTCATAGCTTAGCCTTAAGTGCTTATTTCTTAAATTTTAGCTTATAATTTCTTATTTTTGTTTATTTTTAGTTTAAATTTGCTTATTAGGATTGGTTATAAGTAGTTTATAGCTTAACTTTGTCTGTTTTTAGCTTATACATATTTTTAGCTTAATTAGCTTAAAAAAACATTTTTAGGGTAATTTGCCACCTTTTTAGCTTATATCTGTGCTTATTTTTAGTCATCATAAAAAGTGTCTTCACAAAAGTTACTTATTTTGAGCTTATTTACAACTTTGATTTTTTAAGATTTTCAAAATATAAAATAAAAAGGGGAAAGTGGAAGTCGGGGGTGAGCAAGACTCGAACACCCGACCTCAAACACCCTCAACCTTTTATAACACCACACACACCACTCACTACCACTGCGCCCTTGGGTCTTTTTCGTTAAAACCATGCACAATTTATCTTTTATACACGTTTTCCCTTATAAGCCTAATAAGCTGTTATAGCTTATTTCGTGGCTTATTTGATAAGCTGTGTTTAAAAGCTTATTTTTCCTAGGTTTCAATTAGTATAAGCTATTTTCTGTAATTTTTCTAGAATTTTTATAGCTCGTTTAGTATTTTTAAACATTTATTTTCATTAAAAACTTTAAAAAATCATAAAAATAGAAAAATAATCAAAAAAATATAAATCTTTTTTATAAAATTTTCTTTTATCGTTAAGTTCATAGGAAAATTAGTTTCGCTTTCGTAGGGTCTAATTTGCAAAATTTTGATTTTTAAAGAACGGGATTCGTTCCCGTTCTCGTTTTTCGTGTTTTAACGCTCATTTCAACTCCGTTTTTGTTCTAGTTTTCTTTAAACTTACTTTTCAGTCAAATAGAGTCCATTTAAAAAGAAACAATTAAGTTAGGTTTGATTTTAGAAATTTAGGGTTTTTAACCTCCGTTTAGGGGTCCCGTTTTGCGTTTTTAGTTAAATTTTGGTTTCCCGTTATTTGTCTTCATGTTTAATTGTTAGAATTTGTTAAATTTAATTTTTTAAAAGTAGATAATCAAATCAATCTTTGTCTGCAATTCAAATCATTGTCCGAACATCAAACGTGGTTTCAATTTCACAAGTCATTGGGGGATAACGACCCGGGAATTATACTTCCCGGTTTATATACGTATTGTATTATATATATTTGTGAAGATTTTCCTTTTCACCTTTGTCCTCAAGGGTAAACTGGTAATTTTCCATCATATTATATATTTTATTATTACGTATATATAGATTCTAGCGAATCAGAAACGTCAAAATCGGGCTTAAAACGCGAAAGTTACGCCAGTTTTACTACAACGGAAATTATAAACGTTTTAACTTATTAAACACAATTTTACCAAAACAATTAGATGGTGATTAGCTATATAGAATGATATATGGTAGTAGTTACACAATGTGATTAGTACTTATACGACCTTAAATTAAATAGGTTGCATCTGACGATTTGCGTGACGCATTATTTGTGATACACTTGATATTCGCTCACTCAAGGTGAGTTCATAGCCCCACGTTTTACATGATTTGTTTTACAAGTTTTTGAGGTGAGAAACATACAATGTTTTATAATTGGACACAAGTGGTTAAGTTTTATATTATGATTACGTGTTGCCTAAGTAGCGATAACCCTAATTGAGCCATTATCATGAACTGTCAGTTACTGGATTGTGAGCGCGAATGTTATGAATAGATCTATTGGGATTGACATCCCCGTTCGGGTGATTTGCTATCACTGGGCAAACGAACGTATAGCATGTCGAACATAGGATGTTGCGGGTTAGAACATCATCACGGGCAATGTAGGCCATTTATATGGTATTCATTTATGTCGAGCTTCAGTGTCATGAGCTTAGGGCAACGTAATTACATTTATATGATGTCTGCATCTGTTGCATTATCATACACTTGGGAAATCTTGTGGTCCTACAATATACGATTTATCAAACCTATGAATTCACCAACATTATTGTTGACGTTTTAAAGCAATGTTTTTCAGGGGATCAGTAAGCACGAGGTGCAAGGGATACATTGGTGGTTTTGATTTGGATATCATGCATTAAAGATTTTGTCGCATTACATTTTGTATAACTGTTATGGGCTAGAAATCTTTGTATTTTGAACAAGTGGACAAGTGAAGCTTCGGCTTATGTAACAAATACTTTGTTAAATCCAATGTATCAGTTTAAACGACTTTTTGGTCGTTCTATATACATCTTGTGTTATTGATCTATGAAGTAACACCCCCGGACCCTTATTCCGCTACGACCCAATTTGGGGGTGTTACAGAATAGACGAAAACGTAAAAAATAGACGAAAACGTAAGAAATCGGCCAAACCGTAAAAAACAAACGAAAACGTAAAAAACGGACGAAACGTTAGAAATCGGACGAAGTTGGTAAAAGATTTTCCTTGTGAAGATTTTCCTTTTCACCTTTGTCCTCAAGGGTAAACTGGTAATTTTCCATCATATTATATATTTTATTATTACGTATATATAGATTCTAGCGAATCAATTTTTGGCGCCGTTGCCGGGTATTTGTGATTAAGATTCTCTCGTTTGAAGTTTGTTGATCGTGATTTGAAGACCCTTTCATTTTTGAAAGTTTTGTTTTTGTTATAAAAAAATAAAAAATTATAAAATACAAAAAAGTAAAAAATATTTTTCCTTTCTTTAGTATAATTATCATATAAAAAGGAAAAAAATCAAAAATATAAAAAAAATTGTCAATAAAAAAACAAAATAAACAAAATTGGTAAAAGAACATCAACAAATAATACCTTCAATTGAGGTATTATCCATTAGTAAGTTCTCAACTCGAATCAAAGATTTAAAAACTTACCATTTGTGTCATTTACGAAATACGGCTCACCTTAAAAAGTAAAATTTTTAAGAGCTACCGTGAAGTAAATTTGATTATTTGGTTTAAGTTGTCTTCTCGTTATCCGTTAAAATAGTTTGTTAAAAAAAATAATAATAAAAAAATATATAAAAAAATTAGTTTAAATTTTCTTTTTCTACTTTGTGCATGCGCACTCGTTCTCAAACCCGCAACCGTAACCGTCAACAACAAGCCCAACCGGCTGTTGTTCAACCATTTCATTTAGAAGAACCTGTTGTTAATCCTCCCCTAGTTCCGATGGCTGATAACCGGACTATGGCACAATTGCTCCAAGCACCCACCGAGGGGTACGAGGATGCAATTGTAATTCCCGAAATCAATGCTAATTTTGAGTTAAAGCATGGTTTGATCAATCTTGTTCAAAACAAACAGTTTTTCGGACATGATAAAGAGGATCCACATGCTCACATCCGTTATTTCAATAAGATTACCTCAACGATGAGATTCCCGGATATCCCGAGCACGTCAATTAAGCTTATGCTTTTTCCATTTTCTCTTGAAGGTTCAGCCCGGATTTGGCTAGAAAAAGAACCTCCTCGATCAATTTTGACATGGGATGATCTTGTTTCAAAATTCATTAATCAATTCTTTCCTCCTTCAAAAACGACAAATCTTCGGAACTCTGGGTGAGACAAATCATTTAAAGATACAACCCCATTAAATTTAGGGGCTCAATCTTTTAGTATAATAGATAGATAATAGAAAATAGATAATAGATGATAACATAATTCTCGCTTAGTGTTATAAAACAAGCATAGTTGCCCGCGCGTTGCTGCGGGGCGGTGTTTCTTTTATTACAGATGTGAGTGTTTTTTTTAAATTTGTATGGTAAGATTTCAAGTTTTATAAGTGTGATTTGCGTGTGCTAATTTTTTAAAAATTATGTGTTTAAAGGTTGCTTTTTTGGGTATTTGAGTTTTTTTTAATATAATTTTATAAGATTTGGGTAAATATGTGTTAACCATTATTGCCCGCGCGTTGATGCAAGCCGTTAAATTTTTTATTTTTTATTTGGCTTTTTTCTGTTTTTTGCGCGGCTTTATTTTTCCGGTCTCATGTTTAATATTATTTTTTATATGGGTTTATGTGTTGGGCGTCATGTCGTGGGTATTTTTTGATCTGAATAAGTCAATACTTTTGTAATTTTTTTTTCTTATTTTGTGCCGAGCAAAAAAAAAATTATTATTTTTGTGCAATAGTTTCTTTTTTTTATATGGACTTATGTGTTTGGTCTCATGTCGTGGATATTTTTTGATCTGAATAAATAAGTACTTTTGTAATTTTGTTTCCTATTTTGTGGCGAACATTTTTTTTAAAAGTTGCTTAGTTAAAGAAAAAACCTCCACTAATCAACCACCAGTTTACCAGTGCCTCCCGCAAATGGCAAAGGGGTTTAAAGACCGATTTTGAGATATGCAAGTGCTAATGATGTTGTATACGGAAGAGCAAAATCACAAGTCTAGGTTTACAAAACCAGAATGACAAATTTAACGGAATGCATCTAATTTTCATAAGTTCCAATAACCGCTCACTTCGAATTCAGTACTCTTCCAAGTCAAACATAACTAACCCGCGCGAGCATGTTAATGCTATTACCACACGAAGTGTAAAACTGTGAAAACTCACAAAGGGGTGGTCCTTGCGACACCTTCTTTTCCCCACACCGTTGTTCTACCCACACTCTGAAAGGAACCAAACAAAACCCGAGATGACGTCAATGACAAAGTGCAAAAACCAGGTTCAAGAAAGTACGCACAAGTCCCACCTCTGAGGATCAAGATTCTATTTTTAATTGAAAGTCCAAAAACAAAGGCTAAGAAACTGTCAAGAACCTATTTCTTTCTCCAATCCTTATGCCTGATCACCTAAACTTCCATACCCCAGAGAGGAAAGTGAAGAGAAATACACCCAGTCTCACAACAAGGTTTAGAGAAGTAGTTTAAAACAACTCCGTTAAGAAAATTGTTTAAAAAGAATGCTCTCATTGAAAATGCCAAAAGTCTACAAAAGGTTAAGAAGCACTTTATTCAGAAACAAAGAGAACTTGAGGAAATGCCATTACAACGTAAATGTTTAATGTTCGGCCGTTATCTTGAACAAAGTCCCGAGAAACTCAAAGATCCGGAAAATTCTTATCCCGTGTGCTTCTACAAGAACTTATAGGACTAAATGCTTTAGCCATTCGAGCTAGCATATATCTTTGCCTCATCTATCTACAAGCAGTACTGGGCTTGAAGCTTTGAAGCCCACCCGAATGCAAAACACTCGAAGCTGCTAACCGTTCTTTTATGCCCTCAATGTCATAGCCAGATGTTGTAGTGAGAGTGATGGTTTCCACGTTTCTTGCTGATTTTTATTGTGTTATTTTGAACCAGACCAGAGTGCCTATTATTTAGGAGAGTCCTTCCTTCGCGACAAAAGAAAAAATAAAGAGCCGCAAAAGCTCCTCATTGATTTATATGAAGGAAAAATTAACATAAGAGTAGGAAGTGATAAACTTTCTTTTATGCTGAAAAATCTGAGAAAAGCAAGATAAGCAATATTTGTCATGCTATGTTGGCTTGCACTTGTACTTCTAACCTTGTTTTGTAGCAAACAAATTATCGTAAGATCGATCCATTGGTGCCCCGAATGAGGGGGAGCATACATCAAGGGGGAGTCTTTAATCGTCGATTTCTTTCTCTCTACTACAGTTCGACGATCAACCTTTTTGGATTCGAAAAAAGGGGGAGAAATGGAATTAAACTCATTAGTAATTTATAAAAGTCTAATTT
Source organism: Tanacetum coccineum (assembly GCA_026074375.1). Lineage (NCBI taxonomy): Eukaryota > Viridiplantae > Streptophyta > Magnoliopsida > Asterales > Asteraceae > Tanacetum > Tanacetum coccineum. The sequence continues at coordinate 21,024 of BQNB010034099.1, forward strand.
TATAATAAATGAATTTATATTTTGTCATCATTACAAATGGGGAGATTGTTAATACAAATAATGTCTAAAAATATTATTTATATTTTTCGATCTCTCGATGTTTTGATAATAACAAAATGTAAAAACGTTTACGTTAAAAATAAACGTTTATAAATTACTAACCGTAAAAATTCTATTTCTAAGATTAATCACTTAAGGTATGGATAAACAAATCATTAAACATGATTAGTGATTAAGAAAATATTTTTCTTAAACCTTACATATCTACAAAAGTGTATTTATAAAAATATAAAAACAAATTATTTATTTATAAAAAAAATGTATTATTAAAATAATAAATTTGAAATCAGATTTTTCCCTCCAAAATGGAAGGTTCTAAAACAGATAACACCTTCCCCACAAAAAGACAAAAAGAGGAGCGTAGTCTACGGCGGCCCCCTTATAGGCCTGGCGGCCCCCTAATATATTTGGGACCGCCGGGACCGCCGCCAGCACAACGGCTCTTTTTGTCTCCTATAAATACTGGGCCACCCCATCTGAAAAACAGAACCTCTTGCCATGAATTTTCTCAGATCTACTTTTCTCTCTTCTTTCTTTCTTTCTAAAACACATATCTTAATCACTAACATACCTTGATCTTGTTTCAAGTGATTAATTCTTTCTTCCTCCCTTCTTCTTCTAATCAAGTGCAAGAGAAGAACAATCGTATTCTTTTACATACAAATTGTTATTAAGTGATCTCCTTCTTCCTCCTCAAGATCACAAGTCTTTATTATATTAACTTTGTGTTATTGTGTAAATTGGATTGTGTGTAGATCCAATTGTGTAAATTGTGTATTTGTGATTTGGATTGTGTGTCAATCCAAGAGTATATATCTTGTGAGTGTGTAAAGACTTAGTGAAGTCTTAGATTGGTTCTAGCTAAGATTAGCACTCGACATCTAGCTTAGTGTCGAAAAAGAAAGTAAACGACGTGTAAACGGTTTTCTCCGCCTAAATAGAGCTCGTTGACATAGTGAAATCTCGAGTGGAGTACTCGAGGAGTGAAGTAGGAACGAAGAGGTGCTTCGTAGCCGAACCACTATAAATCTTGGTGTCTTGGTTTGATCGTTTCTTTCTCTATCTCTCTATATTGTTATTGTTTACTTAGTTCATTACATTAGTTTAGTTGTGATTCATATTGTTGATTGATTGACATACAACTCGAATCAAAGCAGTTTATAAGCAAAGTTTTAAAACAGTCAAATTAACCGATAAACTATTTAACCCCCTTCTAGTTTCCTACACCCTCCTTTGGGGTTACCTCCAAAAGAAACATATCCTCCATGTATCTCTTCATAGTTTGTAAGATAGGACATGTTCCCTGTCATGTGCCTTGAGCATCCACTATTAATCACTCCTTGATCATCTAAATCCATTTGTGGATTGCCCTGCACATTAGATAAGAAAATCAATTTCTTTTGGGGACCCAAGCCATCACTAACTTGGATCTGCCTTGTGCGTCAATATAATCAAACTTCTTTAGGGTGATTGATGCATTGTTGTCTTTAGAAACATGGTCTAAGACTTTAGTCTTTGGTTTCCAAACCCAACAAGCTGATGCCTTAACATCATTAAAATTATTTCCCTTAACAGCATTAACTACTGCTTTTAGCCTAGCAATATTAATTTTTTTATCCCTGGCAGTATTAACCCTTTGATTAATATTACTATTTTTAAATGATGTGTTCTCATGAATGGGCCTCTTAACAGTTGAATGTGTTGTTTTAGTAAGATATGACATTGGTCTAGCAACATTTACTATTGTTTTTGAGTGAGCAGCATTAACTTGTCTAACAGTATTAATTGATACTAAACCAGACATCATTAGTACTGCTCTTGGAAACATGTTCTTTTTATCATAGGGGTGAGTATTTTTAGCAAAGTTTTGATGATTCACCCTTTGAGCATTGTTCCAAACAGATTTTACCATCCTTTGATTTTGAAATTGTTTTTGATGGTAATTGCAATCTACTTGCAAATGATCAAAGCTTCCACACACATAATAGGCCTTATTAAACATCTTAAAATTGCTTCCTAGTTTTTGAGACATCATATTATTCCAATTTATTCGATTGCCTCTTGGACTATGAGTGTTTTGCCTATGTTTCTCAACTTGTTTAATAGTTTTCCTAGCAATTTTCTTTTGATGTTTAGGTTTGAAAAACTCTATCTTAGCAATATTAGGCTTAACTGTTTTCTTCTTAGTTTTAGTTTGAGACACATTTTCTTCCTCACTATTTGACACCCATTCTTCAATAATTAGGGAATCATCATTCTTCCTAACTACCTTAAGCCCTTCTTCACTAGACATAGCTTTACTGTTCTCAACTACAGGCTCGTTAACAAACACATCTAAACCAGTAAAAGACAAGTCAAGTGTTGGAGGCATGAAATTTCCTGTGTGGGGAGGTGGAAATGCATTATATTTTTTATATCCTAAACCTTTCTTGCAATTATCAACAATCTGACACTCTATGAGCTTGTCTAAACTTTTAGATGCATTTTCAAATTTATCTACATTAAATTGAATGCTATCTTTTTCTTTTTGAATTTTTTCAAGCTTCTTCCTAAGCTCTCTAATAGTTATTTCTCCTACTTGAATATCCCATTTTAAGCTATTAATCTTTTCTACATAAACAGACTCATTCTTTTTATAAAATTCAAGTTTTTTTCCACTGATTTTAAACCTGTTTTATAACCTAAAACCATTAAACTAGATTTCTCTAAATCTCTTAATAGTTGATCATTTTGATATTTAAGTAATTTAACAGTTTCCATACAAGATTTTAAACAATTTGAATCATTGGATACCTCTGAGTCAGAACTTGAAGATGAGTAAGCCATGAGTGCATAATTAGGCTCTTCCTCTGCCTGATCACTCTAGTCATATCCACCAAGACCATCACATGACACCAAAGCTGTGGAAGTAGATGTTTCCACAGGCACACTCCTTCTTAAGTTTTCCTTGTTCTTGTTGTCTTGATTTCTTGGAGCTCTACACTCCCTAGCAAAATGTCCCCTCTTGTGGCAGTTGTAGCACTCCACTTTCCTTCTTGTATTCTTCAAAAACCTTCTAGCCCTCATAGTCAATATGGCCATTTTCCATCTCAAATCCATCTCTTCTATGTCATCAAGATGGATTTGTTGCAAGTCCTTATGTACAAGTTAAGGACTATTTGGTTAACTAGCAAAGAATGAACAAATAATAGCATCACTCAAGTTATCAATATTTGTCAGCATTAACTTAAGTTCTAGCAGTAGTAACTCCATGAGCATCATTAACTGCTTCATTAGAGCTGCTAGTGCTGTTATTTAAAGAGGATACAAAAGCCATGTTCTATGTACTTGAACTTGCGCTAGACATCCCTTTTACTTCTGGTTCATACTCCTTGAGGTTGTTATAAAGATCATCCATGCTCATTTTTTCTAACTCAGCTTTATTCCTCCACACAACAGCATGTGTGTTCCACTCAGGTGACAAACTTCTTAATAACTTTTGATTAACATCTTCTTGTGAAAGCTTTTCATCTAAAAGCTCCAACTGACTCACAAGCTTTTGAAGCCTATCAAAGGTTTGATCAAGAATCTCTGAGCTTAGGGTAGTGAAGTTTTCATATTGCTGCTTTAAGAGATTTCTTTGAGTCTTTTTAGTAGATGCATTCCCACCAAATCTCTTTTCTACAGCTTCCAGTAACAGCTTAGCATCCTTTATAGAGTTAAACTTTAACTAATGTTCATTGGGAATGCCCATTATTAAAGTACTTCCAGCCTTTACTTTTAATCTTCTCTAAGCCTTATCTCTAGCAGATATAATAGGCATCACTATTGTAACACCTTCCATAACTTGTGTTTTTGGCAAGGTTGAACCATTCTCTATGACTTCCCACAGTGCATAGTCTATCATCTGGATGTATAGTTCAATCCTCATCCTCCATAACTCAAACTCACCCGGTTTAAGAATGGGAACTTTGGATGCAGCCACCATGTGTGCAGAATCTTGATCCATGTCTTTTAGCAAAGTTTCTCAAAGCAACAAGCTTTGATACCACTTGTTGGTCCCACTTTAATAAATTGAATTCCTTAAGCTTGTATAAAGATGAGTTATATTAGATAAATCTAACACAACTATAGTTGAAACTTTGTGTAAATGTATTAAAGATTATGTGGAATCTAATCTTTAATATTAAGAAGAATTCTTAATGAAACAGTGATTATATGAATTTATAATTCAACAAACAAAAGCTCCAATATTATAATAATATGAATATTCTTATAGTATTATGGTTACAAAAACCTTGAAGCTAATACTAAGATTGATTTTTGGTTTTGGTATGGTACATCAATCTCTATGCCCTAGGACCTCCTTTTATACACCAAGGAGTCCTAAACGGCTTAGAATACTTTCCTAAGTGATCATAATCTTCTAAACAAATAAGTTATACATACATTTTACTAAAATATCTCATACAAATCACATAAGCAGTACTAACTAACTCAGCAATACTAACTTCTTCACTAGCAGCATTAACTCCTTCAACAACATTAACTTTGTACTAACAGTAGTAACTTTTGTACTAGCAGTAGTAACTACTTAGCAGTTTTTCTTTTAAGTCTCTGAGCAATCTTAACTTTCACTAGCAGTAGTAACTTCCTCTAGCAGTATTAACTTTGTACTGGCAGTTATCACTTCACCAGCAGTCTTAAACACTTAGAATATTTTTCATTGAAATTCTCCAGCAGCACTAACTTTGACTGAGCAGCATTAACATCAATAAGAGAAACAGTAATACTAACAGCATTAAGAAGGCTTTTAATCGCAACATATACCTAGATGAGCTAGGTGCAATCATGTAATGAGATTTTGCAAACGTGATGACATCAAATAACATCTATTTTATATCATCATTTATCCTATGTTTTTAACCCATTTTGTACAATTATTGCAAAAAATTGTTACTTAATCATTTATATTTGACAATTATAGTAATTATGGAGTACTTGGTGAATATTAGCAAAGGGCACGCATTCTGGAGCTTAAACGAATATATTTTGAAGATTAATGATTCTGACTACCAATACGCCGTATCTATTAAGGAAGATATGTGTAAGAACCTGAATTTAAGGTCACTACTATTTAATAATCTCATAATTAATTTATAAATTTTAAACAAGTTACTTTATTTACATCGAGACATTTTATTGAAATCGTCGTTTTAATTAATTGCGAGCTATGATTAAAACAATTATTCGTCTTGAACCTTACGTAAATTTAACTTTTCAGAAAAGTATTCCTTTTAATGTAGAATTATTTTTATCATATTCGTTTTCACCTCGTGGTTTCGTCTTAACTCTCGTTTTATTTTACGTTGATACCCGTTAGCCTCAAAACTACCTACCTATCTTAAAATTTATACCCTAAACATCAAAGTTTATAAAAATTTAAACTTAAAACTCCTCACCACCACCTCATTTGAGGCGTGGCAATTGGAGAAACAAAAGCAAGACACTTGTCTTGCTTAAACCTTTGCCATTGCATGTACAAGTCTTACAAAACCAAGTCTCATTACCACTTCCTCCCATAGTTACTTACAAAACACACACACCCCTTGTCTTTTCCTTGTTCTTGCCGTCCCACACCAAGAGCAAAACCCTCAATTCATACAAAAATTCCTACTACAATCTCTTGTTATATTTACACCATTTGATTCCTCACATTCAAAGCTCCATTTTCATACCATAAAACCTATCATTTATAGACTTTGGGGCTGAGTTAGAAGAATAATATGAAGATGGTCATGCATGTTAAAGAAATGATGTCCTAGTGAAGCTTGGTGGCTAGGAAAATTAGTTGTTAATAACTATTTTGGGTGATCATTGTAGTGAGCCATCTTTCTACCTTTTCCTAAATTTTCTTATAAGAATATTTTGATATTATTACTTGTTATAAAAATATACATTGATGAGTATGGGATATGTTTAGGATATGTGTTGTGGCTTTGCATAAGTGTTGATTGTGTTTTAAATGAGTTAGAAATAGGTTTGGTTGGATTTTATAGAGGCTGTTTTGGAACAGTAGCAAAACGTGTTGTTTTCTCAAAATGTTTGGCTTAGGGTCTGTAAACAAAAGTTATGGGTGGATAGATATATGTCTTGGCATGATGTGATAGTTGGATGGTCAACCAATTATTATTATTGAGTGAGATATGGTCAAAATACTAAAATGGGTCAGTTCTGGACTTTGGTTTAGAAAACGTATTAAACACCAGGTTAATGAGTTAAATGTTTGGGTTTTAAAGCATGGGTCAATACTAGACATCATAGGGAAGCTATAGCACTTGGCCCCACATCCATTGCTATCCTAGATTAGGAGTTATGATTAAAATGGCAAAAGTAAGAAATTCAGTCAACTTTCTGTTTTGACTTAGGGTTAGTAAAAATCTATTTCCCATGGATTGGTAAATGATATGAGTGATTGGCTTAATGTTTTGAAAACTAGACTTCAAGGGCTTTCCAAGGGTGAAAACCTTGAATTTATACCATTTATAGATTGGTAGATACAGGTCCCTAAACATGAGCTAATTCCAGAATTGCGACTTTTACGTCTTGACTAAAAATGACAAATGTGTAGATAATCATACCTAAAATTGGAATTAGACGGCGAAATTTGGTAGATGTTTAATTACATATAAGAACAGGTCATATGTCAATTTGGGAGTCAAAATACTTTAGTTAAGTCAAGAAGACATGTTGCGCATATCTTTGGAACATATCCTATATTCGTCAAACTTTTCTTACGTATTATTTTTACTTGTATATTATACTAAGACGCGTCACGTATTTTAGGTGGTGCGTAAGGGATTTTATCTTGTTCAAGACTTATTATACTTCTGATCTCTTTGATATCTCGGTGAGTTCATAGCCTCGCCTTTCTACTTATAAATGTTTTCATAAACCCCGCGAGGGAGATACATGCTAGTTTTATAAATTGAACACAAGTGATTTATGGTTGCTGGACCCGATTGTGAACTAATTGCATAAGTACCTATTGCAGAAAGGCCCCTTAATTTCATGCACTGTTAATTGCCTATGATGGGTGAGCGCTAGTACATTAAATAGATCTATTGGGCCGTGACTGCCCTGTCTGGGGTTGTGACATCCATGGCGCGATCACCCCTAAAGGACATTTTGTATTGAGAATTTTCTTAGGTATATTGCAATATTACCTAGTTGTGGGGGCATGTGATTACATATTTATAATATGTTGGTTAAGGTTTCGGTGGCATGAGCTTAATGCATTAGTGATTAAAACTTGTTTGATCCACAAGTTTTCGATGATTAAAAATACTTGTGTTCACTTTTTATTTATATAAACTCTATGGATTCACTCAACGTTTTCGTTGACTTTTTAGCATGTTTTATCTCAGGTAATCAAGGTTGATGGCTTGGAGTGGCAGACGGAGTTAGCGTGAAATGTTTTGATTAAAACTTGTTTTGGTTCCATTCATCAAAAACACTTGGTGTTATGATTTTAAAACTTTGTATGATGTGGTATGGTGACAATCTTGTGGACCAACTTTAGACTCTGATCTTTCATGAATGGGACAACGTTATGTTTTAAACGTCTCTTTTGAGTCGTTCTTTATATTCTTATGTTGTTGTGCTATGACTTAACACCCAAACTGTTGGTTCCGCTGCGATGAAATTTGGGGGTGTTAGAGGGTTTCCCAAGAGCTTGTAGTTGGTCCATGTAACCTTTCATTTCCAACACATGAGCACTTACGGATTTTCCTAGGGCTTGTTTTATTCTTTTATGGTACTTGCATTTCAACTCCTAAATGAAAATTCAGATCCTTTAATATTATGTGTCTAAATTGCAAAAGTCTCTTCAAAAACATTGAAAGCTTTCATTTAAGCATCTCTAAAACCTGTTTTACAAATTTAAGAAAATTCCACAAGGAAAGGGCGAAGGTTACTGTTGGATAAAAGCTATGGATGAAATGGGCAATTTGGGATGGCCAATTTGTATTGCTTAGTTCAGCTTATGAGCTTTTTTTGCAGTTTAGAATTTAAACTTAGTTTTAGCTCATTTTATTTGCTTACTTTGTTCCATAGTGCTTTTAAGGTTATAGCTTATTATCTGTTGTTATGCTATTTGCTTTTTCATTACTTATTAAGTCCAAAAAGGCCCAAAAGTTGCCTTTTAGCCTTTTTAGCCTTTAATACAAAACTGTCCTTTTTAGTAAACTTAATTCAATTTTATTTTGCCTTATTTTATAATCTGAAGTGGCTTATTAGGTTTAGTTTAAGTCTTTTTCAGATTTATTTCTTTTCTAGTTTGCTTAATAAGTCCAAAAGGTCTAATAGTTTTTAGCTTGAAAAGTCCACAGGATTAGTTTTAAAAAGCAAAACTGTCACTTTTTCATTACCTTTTTTTAACTTTTTATAAAAAGTCATTTCACAAAAAGTCCTTATTTTTAGCTTATCTAAAAAGCTGTTTCAAAAATTTTGTAAAATAAAAATACTTGGGAAATTGGGAAGTCATGGGTGAGCAGGGCTCGAACCCGTGACCTCCACAACCTCTTCCAAGCATTTTAACACCACCACACACAACCATCTGCCCTTGGGTCTTTCACCTGTTATACTTCTCCACATTTAATTTATAACCCCTTTTAACCAGTTTTAGCTTTAAGCCCATTTTTGCTCATTTCCAGCTTATTGAAATAAGTTGGTTGTCTCGTTTTATTTTTAATAGATTCTTCATAGTATTAAGCACTTTTCGTGATTTTTTTAGATTTTTCTCAATTAGTTTAGTATTTTTAATATTTAATTTAGATTAAATTCGTTTTTAATTCATAATAAATAATATAAAAGTCAAAAAAATATAATTCTTTTTTAAAATTTTATCTTTTATCATTTAGGATTTATAAAAATTAATTTTGCTTTTGTAGGGTTAAAATTTCACAATTTAGGTTTTTAAATAACGGGTTTAGGATCCCGTTAACGTTTTTCGTGTTTTATCCTTAATTGCTTTAGTTTTTAGTTGTCCCTTATTTGTTTTTGCATTATATTTGTAGAAATAGGAAACCAAATCAAATATTGATCATTCAAACACGCGATCACAAACTTAAACTCGATTTTCCATTTACGCCTCGTCGGGACACGACCCGGGAAGTTTTTTTTTTGTGATTTTGCTTTGGTCAAAAGCAATTTTCCTTTTAAAAAGCCTCTTGGAATTCTTATTATTGATATTTTTGATGATCCTTATTATATATTTATATTATATATTTATTATATATTATATATATATATTAAGAAATCTTGATGTCAGGCATTGTATGGTAGAAAGTGTCGTTCCCCAATTATGTGGGCTGAGGTTAGAGAAGGTCAGTTGATAGGACATGAGTTGGTACGGGAGACCACTGAGAAGATCTCGCAGATTAAGGATAGACTTAAGGCTGCACGTGATAGTCAGAAAAGTTATATTGATAAGAGGGGGAAGCCTCTAGAGTTTAGTGTAGGTGACTATGTTTTGCTCAAAGTGTTGCCTTGGAAAGGTGTGGTACGCTTTGGGAAGAAAAATAAACTAGCACCTAGATTTATTAGACCTTTTAAGATTATTGAGAAAGTAGGCCCCGTGGCCTACAGGTTAGATTTGCCTGAGGAGTTAGATGGTGTTCGTGACACATTCCACATGTCGAACCTTAAGAAGTGTTTGGCTAATCCAACACTGCAAGTGCCCTTGGATGAGATCCAAGTTGATGCCAAGTTGAATTTTGTGGAAAAGCATGTGGAAATTTTTGAAAGATAGTTCAAGAGGCTGAAGCATAGTAGGATTGCCATCGTCAAGGTTTAGTGGAATTCAAAACATAGTCCTGAATTCACATGGGAACGTGAAGATCAGATGAAGCTTAAGTACCCTCATTTATTTAGTAATGATAGTAGTTGAATTTCGGGGTCGAAATTCTTTTAAGGGGGTAGAATGTAACCTTTTCCCTTTTTGTGTTCTGAATATTTCATTTTTAGTCCTTTGACTATTTGACGTTTGTTAGTTTATTTAGATATTGTACCGTGTTGACGGTGGTGATTTTATTGAGAATTGAGTTAGTTTATGGTTCATTGTGTATAATAGTCCTTTTTGGAGGTTATTATTATGTTAGTTAAGTTCCGGGTGGTTGACTGGTATTCGCTTAATTATACATCTTTTATACCCCGGTAAACACTAATAATCGGACTAAAAATATGAAAAATGCTTAATATTATTGCAAATATGTTTGGTTTGTGTTTTTATGTCTCGCAGGTACAAAGGTTTAAAAATAGGGCAAAAACGATGATTTTCGAGCTCGGCTCAATCAAGTTTAATTATTATTCGGAGTCAAGACGGAATCAGAAAAATTATCCGAGCATGCCATTGGAGAGAGTTCAAGATGTCAAGTTGAACGGTGTCTCCATATTTAATTGGGCCAGTCTGACACCATTTATATGGGTCGGACCGACCCATGTTTATTAATGAGGCCCAACATTCATTGCTAAATTCAAAAGAAGAAAGAAAAGAAAAAAAATTTTTAGAAAGTAGTATAGTTTATGTGCATAACGATATTTCTGAAGAAATCTGGGGAAAAGACTAGATCACCCACCAACCAGCATATTCTCGATAGATCCCAGCCGAGTTCGACTTAGGTTATCAGGTTGAGACCCCACAGGAGAATGTTCGCAATGTAATAGCGGGATACTCCACCCTTTTAGGCCGAATTTCTTAGATTTACCGCTAAATAAACAATACTACTCAAAGCACGCAAACATCAAAAATTTAATGATCTCATTGGTGCGATTATTCCATGTAGCGACCTTTCTTCTCGGAACGTCCCAGCCTCATCAGCTAAGTGCCCAGGTTTTTGACACCCCACGGAGAATACTTAATCGAAATAATCTACCGACGGCAACCAACAACTTTTGAAGTCTTAAAGCAAGTTATTCTTAGTTCAAAATTATACTTGAGTTTAGAAAAAGAAATCTTAACCATTAAATTTTCATTTATTGCTATATACTATACTACCGTCATCATTTACATGACTACAACATCGGCCACGCCTCCGACAAGATGTAGTGACTTAGTCTGACGACGGTTTCTTATTGATAACACTTACGAATGCACTTTGGCATTTATTATCTCACTATGGGCTTTGTTTTGAAGACTGCAACATCGGTTGTGAGCCGGCAAGATGCAGTAAACCTTTATCAGCCCACAGTTTATATTTTTCATCAATTTTTTTTTTTGGCAACATATTTTCCGTAATAGAGAAAATTTCGTTTTAGAAACTCAAGTATAAAGCTGAACTAAGATGAATATTTTCGTTTCCGAAAGAGCTTCTTTTTAGAAAATGTCGGTTTACAGTTAAAGCAAAATTAAGCACGTTTATTAGTCAGGTTAAGAGCTTCGGGGAGAAAAAGCGACAAGTTATACTTATAAGCCTTTAAGATTTCCAAATAATCCTTGCTTAGCATCCTACTTGTAAACAACACTATCATTTTTCGATCTTCGCAAATTTAAAATCCCTAATAAAAGGATCCGCGAATGCTTAGCCTAACAAACTTTCGTTCATTAAATGGTTAAGGGACAAAGCTAGGGCTCAACACGCCCGATCGAGTCAAAAATTATTCTCATTCTACCCATTAGGAAAATCACAACTGTGACAAAACACTTATTTTATTTTTGAAAATTTTTAAAATTTTTCATTTTTTTTGGTATTTTTGCAAAAATTTGGTGGTAAAAACGGGATTGCGTGATGACAACGGCTGCAGGTAAAAATCAAATCGAAGATCTGCAGGTAAAAATCAAATCGAAGATCCCCCCCATACTAGAACTAAACATCGTCCTCGATGTTTCAAAGGGGCACCTACGTAAATCTAAGGCCGTTTATGAAGTGTGCCAAAAGATAAAACGTTAGTCGATTAGATTTGGATACTGGATTCCCAAAATGAAGCTGAGGATGTGAAACTCATGTGGATACTGCGAGCACAAGAGTCTTCACAATCCGGGAAATCCTGGACATACAACACAAAACAACACAAAAATGGAAAAGGTGCATCTCTACACATTACACAGTTAGCTGAAGATAAAAAGAAAATAAAAGGATAAGCATGGGGTGCCTCCCACGAAGCGCTTGTTTTAGGTCCCGACGCTTGACCCATTTCCCTGAATTCAATTGTCCTTAGGGAAGGTTTGGAGATCCGGGACAACTTTGGTTGGTATGTCCCCTCCAAAATAGTGTTTTATACGATGACCATTTACTTTAAAGTTGGGCCCGGAGTTTTGAGATAACTCGACGGTGCCATAAGGAAATACTTGAACAATGGTGAATGGTCCGGACCAACGGGATTTCAATTTGCCCGAGAAAATCTTCAGTCTAGAGTTGAAGAGGAGAACACGATCACCAACGTTGAAAACGCGGTTTTTAATCTTAGCATCATGTATTGTTAGGTTCACCTAAATGGACCCAAACAAAGAAGCTTCGGTCACTCGAAGATTCAAGATAAAAGTCTAGCTCGAAAGACTATGTTATTTAATGTTTATTATGTAT
>BQNB010034100.1:0-51847 GCA_026074375.1 Tanacetum coccineum
CCCATTAGACAATAAATTTAAACTAGAAAAGAAAAGAAAACAACTAAAAATCCTAAAGCTTGGGATAAATATCATTTTCCCATATAATCTGAGGGGTTAAGTGAGATTTCCATGCGGCTAATGCGGGTAGTAAGGTGGGTTTGATGAAGAAACGATGTGGTGTCGAATGTATGAGAACATGTAGTTGACACGGTTTCGGAGCATTTGGATCTCATGCCTTGTGGTGCTACATCATTGGCAAAACATGTTGTGGAGGTGAGGCATGTCATTTGGATGAACAAAATCCAAGATGCTTGGAGGATTGGGAAAATCTTGATTTCCAAGATTTGGTGGTGAATGGTGAATATTTTCAAGTGGAGGTGCATTGTTGTGGATGTGAGGTGTATTGTTGTTAATATTAACAAACAATGATTGAGTTGATGGTAGTGGTTCAAATCCGAGTGGAGGATTTGGAAATCTGGTAAGTGGTCATGAGACACGTGGTGGTGGAGATGGATTTGAAGGGCCCGGTGGCCAATTGTCCATCGTTGACACATAAGGGTTATCTGGTGACATTTGTAGTGGAGAAAGTTCTTGAGGTTCTTGTTTTATCGGAATGACAAAACGAAGTTTAGGTGGAGGTGCAACATGAGTTGGTGTCGGAGACTCACTTGGTGATAATGATGAGGTGTAGTGTTGTAACACCTCCATTTTTACATATAGCAGCGGAAGCTAATCTGGGGTATTACTTCAAGGTACAACAGTCATAATCATAGAAAACGAATCAAAAAGAGTCATTTTTGAAAATAAGTTATCATTCATTATTTCTTTAGAGTTTTTACAAATGAGAGGTTCCCAAAATCTATACAATAAAGTTTGAATGATAATGGTTTTTCCATCGTCGTCGTGGCATTAGTTACCTGAGATAAAACATGCTAAAAAGTCAACACAAAGGTTGAGTGAAATCCATAGGTTTATGTAATATAATTTGAATGTAAAAGCGATATTTGGGTTACGTTGATATACACCCAGTATTGAAAACATAACTTATTATTGCCATTAGCTCATGAATCCGATGCCTTAGGTTATAATGATAATATTGCCCCTACAGGAACCTTTGCCAAAATACCCGCGTGGTTTCTAATGATGTGCAATTGGTTATCGTTACTGGATACACCAACGGGGAGTCCAACCCAAATATATATATTTACAACATTTGCGCTTACTACGGAGAGTAATTAACGGTTCATGATTATGGGGACTTAAAGGCAAAGCAGTTACTTAGGCAATAGTAAATTGAAATAGCATGTAGAAATAATTGCATTTATGTTTATAGCATGTATCTCCCTCGCGGGTTTATAAAAAGATTGAAATGCAAGGCTATGAACTCACTTGAACAGTTATAGGGAAATTGATAGCTAATGTATAGGGAATGAAAGTACGACTTCAATAACGACAAGTCCAGACAACTAGGTAATATATGGCAAGTCTTTAGTTTGATTGTCTATATAAGTTTTTGGATATTGAGTGTTGGTTTATGGATATAAAAAATTACAGAGACACCGTTCAGGGTCATTATAGTTTAGAAGTCATTTAGAAAACGTTGTGAGTCTAGGGGCACTTTAAAATCAGTAAACTCAACACCTCAACAGAACTTAATACCAAGATGAAACTTCTTAATATGAAGCTCCCTAGTATTGTGGTAATAGGATCGGGAGACATGATTTTTTGAAAGCACATCGAATGATGAATGATATAAGGATTAGAACATAAGCAGTGTTTAAAGCATTTTATTCAATATCTGAAAATGTTAAGCACGAGAGCGTTAATTAAAGTTATGTCTGGTATGTTTTGAATATGATTATTTATACTTTTTCAAAATGTTACATTTTTAGACCCTAGGTTTGAAAACGGCAAGTACGAACCCCTGGTTTTGCATTTTGACGACTTTGGACCTTCACTATTTATTGAAATACACAAGGTAAACCTTGTACTTTAAAAAGTGACATAATAGACCCCTATAGTTATAACTTTGATAAAATGACACTTTTAGTCCTTTTAGTTATAAGTTTCTGAAATTTACGATATATACCCCTTGCATGGATTATAATTACAAAACATGTCCAAATTGCCATGCAAGCTTAATTTAAAACATTTCAATAGTCATTATAAGTTATAATAAACTAAATATGAGATTTAACACAGACAATAAGTTTAATTTTAACGATTTGTTAAGTTTAGAGAGTAAAACGGGTCAAATTATGGTTTTAAAATGAAAACGCGTGGGTTTTAAGGTCAAATCCCTCTATGACTTATCAAAGTATTATTTTAACAATATAATAGATATTAATAGTTAAACAAAAGTTTACAAGGTTTTTAAACCCTAGTTTAAAGTAAAAACATGCAAATTAGGGTTTCAGGTGTAAACGGTTTTGGATCAAAAAGGCAAACACTTAGGTTTTGAGTTCAAAGCTTTATATTATGAATTTTAGGCAAGAACATATAACATGTATGATGTTACCATGAGCATATTATAACTTAGAGAACCTGGTTTTTGAGCTTAATACTTGGAAACGGGTCAAATCGGAACATTCCGGCTTCGGACGCTCGAGTAACGAACTCCGGCTTCGTTTCTTGATTCTTTTGCTTCCTTTCTATACTTGAACGTCTTAAGATCAATTAGGATCTATTAAGCAAAGGAGTGCGTTCATAAGGGTTATAGAGGAGTAGTGGGGGATGAAGAAAATGAAGACATTATGCCCTAATTATACCCATATTGAAGTAAGCAAGGAGTAAGCAAAAGCATTATGATCTTGTTTTGAAACATAAGGGTCTAGTTAGGGATGTGGAGAAGCTATTATATGAGTTGTATAAGCTAAGGAGTAGCTTTGGTGAGGTGTTGCCCTCTTTCTTTGCCGCGGCTAAGCACTAGAAGGAACAAGAAGTTCTTGTGATTTTTAAACAATATAAATGAAAGATATTTTGAAGAGAGGTGCTTGTAAGCAGCTAGGGAGGTAAGGTGATTGTCATTGAGGTGCTTGGTTGCAAGAAAAATAGTTAAAATGGGTTATTTTGCAAGGGTTTTGGTTTCGGGTTCACTAGGGCTCATTTAGGGTTCGGGTTGAGTTTTCTAGCTTGTAATTTGTATATATTTGATTAGGGATGATAGATTACAGATCCTAAGGCTTATATTAAGGGTTATCAATGAAGTTTGGTCGTTGGTTTAAGTTAAAATGGGTTGAAATTGAGAAAACGGGTCAAAATGATAATTAGGGCATAATTAGGGTTTTCTGGATTCGTTAAGGTTTTCTAGGCTTTGATTTCTTGCACATTGCTAAGTTAATGATAGATAATGATTTTTAAACTTACTTTATAGTTTTAAATGGCCCCTTTGTTGGTTTATTTGATTAGAATGAAAACGGAGGTAAAACGGTATTTTAGAGATCCATGCTTAATGGACTTTGTAACATTGAGCTTTTAGAGATTTGTACTTTGACTTGAAGAGATTATATATTTTAAATGCGATATCATATTAACGCCTGTACATTATGCTTTAGTAGCGTGTGCATCACTTAGGGTTAACCCTTTTCATGAGGTTAGGGTTTAGGGCATCCGATAATGGTTTAAAGCCCGTTTTGATATGATGTTGCAAATGGTACCTTTTAGAAGTGATATACCTTATAATAATGATATTATAATATTGACTTGATATGTTATGGATTTTTCTTGACAAAAATGAAGATAGCATTGCCCATATACGTGGTTTGTTCTGAGTCCTTCACTTAGTTAAGCAGGTATAGTGCATATTGAGATATTGGCAAAGTAAATGAAATTAATAAAGCGAAAAATTTCCCTAAAAAAAGGTGAGTTCATATAGAACTGATAGAGTTGTACACATCTCAACTTAATACATGGATATTTGACATTTTATAAAATTGGCGGGTTTGTTCTATCCTCCTCCACCCCTTACAGAAATCTCGTCCCGAGATTTAATTAATCTTGAAGTGATGATTGAAAATAGATGAGGATATTTGGCACGAATTTCATCTTCGCGTTCCCATGTAAACTCTGGTCCTCTTTTAGAGTTCCATCGTACTTTGATTATAGGAATACGACTTCGCTTGAGTTGTTTGATCTCACGGTCCATAACTTCCACTGGTTCTTCTACAAAGTTGAGTTTTCCGTCCGATTAAGTTTCTTGTAATTGAATAACGAGAGATTCTTCGGATAAACACTTCTTAAGATTAGAAACGAGGAAAGTATTGTGGATACTACTAAGCTCTTCAGGAAGCTCTAGTTTATATGCCACTGGACCAATTCGTTCAAGAATTTTGAATGGTCCAATGTATCTGGGATTAAGCTTTCCTCGTTTTCCGAATTGAAAAGATACCCTTTTGCTAGGTGATACATTCAACATAACACGATCCGCCAACATGAAATTCTAAAGCTTTCGCCTTACTATGGCGAACTTCCTTGTCTATCCTCTTGCAGCTTGGCAAGCGTTGACGAATTTATTACGAGCTTTTCAGTGGTTTCTTCTTGTATTATTTTCTGGTCCCAGTAAGTGTGAGAATCTCCAACTGTTGGCCCAGCAAACAGGTGATCTACACTTTCGTCATGAAAGTGCTTCGATTACGGGTTCTAGCCTTGATTACTGGCAGATAACTTGGTTGTTGTATGAAAATTCTACCAATGTAAAATGTTATCCCATCCTTTTCCGAAATCTATACACATGCTCGTAAGCATTATTCGAGTGTTGGATGGTTCTTTCACTTTGTCCATCAGTTTCAGGATGATATGCTGTACTCATGTCTAGTTGAGTACCCAAAGCATTTTGTAGTGACTGCCAGAATCTGGATGTGAAATGACTGTCACGATCCGAGATGATAGAGATTGGTACGCCATGTCGAGAGACTATTTCTTTGATGTATAATCTCGTAAGAGTTTCCATACTATCAGTCGCTCGAATGGGAATGAAATACGCTGATTTGGTAAGACACGATCGAACAATACCCAATGGTCATCATTCCAAGTTGAGTTTGGGGTAGCATTGTGACGAATCCATTGTTAATTCTATCCCATTTCCACATAGGAATATTCCTGGTTTACCAATAAGCCGATGGCTTTTTGAACAATCTCTTTAAAACTCAAGAACGATGTAACATTGTGCTAACATATTCTGCGATGATTGCCTTCATGTTAGGCCACCAATAGAGTTTCTTTATATCATGGTACATCTTATCAGAACCCGGGTGAATAGAATATTTGGATTTATGAGACTCATGCATGATTAAGTCTCTTAAACCGCCAAAAAGTGGTAACCAGCTTCGGTTTTTGATACAACGAGTTCCATCAGGACCGAATTTCAAATGATTTGGTCCATATCCTCGTAGTTCTCGTTTTTGAAATTTTCTTCTTGATGGCTTCATTTGGGCTTTGAGCTTGAGATGGTAGTTTTGGATGAAACGGTTAAGATTAATGGCTCGAGAACCTCAGAAGGGGTTTGATCGTGATGCTTTACTGACTTAAGGCATCAGCTAACAACATTTGCCATTCAGGGATATAACAAATCTCACAATCATAATCTGCGAGTATTCCCTAACCAACGCTTGCCCTCCATATTCAATCTTTTTGACGAAGACTATGATGAAGGCTTTTGTGATCTGAAAACTGTACACTTGTACCGTATAGAATAGTGTCGCTAGATTTTAAGAGCGAATTATTACTGCTCCTACTATTCGAGATATGAGTGGTATAGTTTTCTTCAGAGTTTGAGTTTTCGAGATGGCATAAGCAATGACTTTTTCTCGTTGCATTAGTAAAGCTCCTAATCCTTGAAGAGAAGCATCACAGTAAATGACAAAATATCGTTTCCTTCTGGTAATGCTAAGATTGGTGCTTCACAAGTTTTTGTTTTAAAGGAGATTGAAAGCTGATTCTTTGTTCTTCTCCCCAGAAATAAAACTCTTTTGTTCTTCTGGGTTAATTTAGTCAAAGGCTTTGCAATCTTTAAAAAACCTTCGATAAATCTTCGGTAATAGCCGGCGAGTCCTAAGAATTGACGCACTTCTGTGGGTGTAGCGGGGGATGTCCAATTCTTAACAGCTTCGATTTTGGCAGGGTCAACATGAAGTCCTTGATTAATCGATGGATGACCAAGAAATTGCACTATATGCTCCAGAAATCAACATTTAGAGAACTGGCATACAATTTTCTCTTTCCGGAGTAATGCCAAATAATCCTGAGATGACTTGCATGTTCTTCTTCGTTACGAGAATAGATAAGAATATCATCGATGAACACATTTACAAACTTTATCCAGAAAAGGTTTACAAACACGGATTCAATGAGATCCATGAATACACAGGTGCATTTGTTTACACCAAATGGCATGACTTGAAATCATAGTGTCCCGTAATCTCGTTCTGAAAGCAAGCACTTAGGGAATAGCTTCTTCCCATTTACACTCAGTTGATGATAAACCGAAATAAGTCGAATTTTATCAACGCTGAACCTTGCAGTTGATCCGAATAAGTCTTCGATCCTGGCAATGGTGAACGATTTCTTTATAGTAAGTTTTATTTCAATCTCAGGTAAACATGCCACATTCTGAAAGATCCGTCTTTCTTTTAACAAAATAAGAACAGGAGCTCCCCAAGGCATGGTACTTGGTTGAATGAAACCTTCGATCGTTCGTTCCTTGAAGTTGTCGTTAGATAACTCCTGCATTTGTCTGAAGGAGCTAATCAATAAGGTGTTCACGACTATAGGTGCTGCTCACCGGGGATTAAGGTCGATTTTGGAATCTACGTGCGAACGGGAGGGATACCAGGTAGATCTTCAGGAAAGACATCTGGGAATTCTTTGACCACGGGAATGTCTTCGAGTCTTTTCTCGTCTGCTTTCTTCTCCACAACTTGGATCATAAAAACTTGACAACCTCGGGATATATACTTTTCAGTTTTTATACAAGATATGAGATTTATAGATCGAGTTTTACTTCGATACCTCGAATGATTAGAGTTTCACCGTTGATAGGAATGTGAACAACTTTCTCGTCACAGAGAATTTTGGCATGATATTTGGATTACCATCCATAACGATGACAAAACGTCCGAAACTACCAAGCTTAATTGGCATGAGATCGATTTCAAAAGGTTGATTTAGCAAAGTTAGAGTGCAGCCTTTAATAATAGTGTTTGTGCTTACTAAGTTTCCGTCAGCCATTTCGATATTATAAAGGGTATCTATTGTAATAGACGGAATATTTAGCTTAGAGGCAAGTGATAAGGATATAAAACTTTCTATCAGCTCCCGGAAAACAAATAATAACCGCAGACTAAATGCTGATTTAGGAGAAACATACCCGTAACGACGTTTGGGTCTTGTTGGGCATTCTTATCTCTCAGCATGTAAGGCTCTTCCTTCCTTGGGCATTAATGTTGGTCCTATGAGCGTACTGATTTGTGTAGTGTCCTTTCTCACCACAGGCATGACATATAACTGTCACTGGTAGTTGATTACTTCCAGTGGCTGGCTTCTTGTTTTGGCAGTTCTTACTCAAATGGCCCACCTTGTTGCAAATATTACATTTGCCAGTACAAGGTCCGTTGTGATGGAAATTGCATCTCTTGCACAAAGGGAGATCTCCGGCATACCAACACGTTTCCGATGGGTAACAGCATAGGCTCTATCCATCCCCCCCCCTCCCCCGCTTCTTGCCTTCAGTTTTGTTTGTTTGACAATTGTTGTAGCATTGGTGGTGTATGCGTAGTTTTGTTGCCGCGAGAGCTGTTGTTGAAAAGTGTCTTTTGTCCGTCAAACTTTCTTTGTTGTCACTTGAAACATGCATTGTGAGCATGCTTAGTACACATCTTGATCCATTAGCCTTTGGGCTATGTTGATGGCTTCCTCTAAAGTTTGAGGTTTAGAGGCAGTAACATTTCCTTCAATGCTTCGAGGTAGACCTCCGATAAAAGCTTCCAAGAGTTTATCATTGTTTGGCACCATGTTTGGACATAGAACCGTTAATTCTTGGAATCTTCTAACATAAGGTTTAAGATCATTTCCCTTTACAATCAGATTGTAAAGTTCTTCTTCCATCTTCCTGATCTCAGTCCGAGGACAATACTTGTTCGTCAGAAGCCTTTTTAAACTCAGCCAGGTGATTATTTGATTGCTTGCTCTATCCTATAGGTTCGCATATGCATTCCACCAGGATAAGGCAACGTCAGTTAAAGTACCATAGAAATGTTACTTTGTTTTTATTCGCACATCTGCTACGAGAGAACACTGATTCGGTTCGTTCAAACCAGCGAATAAGACCTACTGCTCCTTCCGTACCATTAAAGTAGAAAGGTTGACAGCTAATGAACTCTTTGTAGTTTCCCGTTTTCACTGCAGGAGTTCCAGTAGGACCGATGTTCCTGTTGGGATTACTAACACTTGCCATTTTCGCAAGCTTGACCTCTAAGCCGAGGTGACACTATCAGCTACTAACTTTCTAATGGCATCTTGAGTCATAACTGGTGCTTCCGTTGTTGATGCTCTTTTTGGAGGCATTCTATCAACAAAAGATAACACGTAATAAGAATGATATAATGCTTTATTTAAGCATTTTTAACAATGGTGATATCTAAAGGTTATAGTATGATGATGAATGTACGATGGATGAATGATGAGATGTAATAAAGCAGAAAAACAACAAGTAAAACGGATTGCCTTTATATTAGAACAACTTGCCTTTTTTTACTGTACATAGTCAAGATTTGACAAGTGTTTTTATTTATACCACACATCCCGTGGCTAGGTTAAAGCTAAAGACTGGAATTTAAACTATAACAAGAAACTAAATGATCAGTGAATGCGTTTTCTGGAGTTCGATGATAGAGTTCATGAGATTTTCTATATCTTCTTGGACAGGGTTTCCACATCATTGATGACATTCTGCCAAGTCCGAGATTCTTGTACAGCTAAGGAGATCTTATGGTTGGATCCTATTTGCTTTCCCTCCGGAGTTTAGTGATCTGAGTATGACTTGCTGGAGTTCTGCTGCTAAAGCAAGGCGTCAAAATCACGTTGGATGATTATTGTTCCTTTACCAAGACCTTCGATGCCATTTTCAATCTGTTCAAAACGTTCAGGAGGGATTTCTTCTAGATAACCTTGGATACCCTGAATTTGCTCTTCATGATGTTTGATAGCTAATTTCCGGGAAGTTTCACCAATCTCAAGAACTTGAGGTTGGGATGGGGTAGAAATGGGAGAAACTGAATTGGTAAAGAAGTCCCTTCTTAGGTAGAAAGAATTCTTGATTTTAGGTGTATGATAATATGGAGACGGACTGGTGACTTTTCAGTATAGAAAGCTTGTAAGGCTTTCATGTAAGGATCATCGGGAAATAACAAAAGGGTCGGTGAAGTTAGTGGGACAATTCCAAATGTATTGGAAGCACTGGAGTAAGTTTTCCCTAGAGAGGTCGGGATAATAACTGTGAAGCCGAGGAACATAGTTTGGGAAATTGGAAGAAAAGACATCCTCCAAATTAGAAATAGGATGATCGGGGGAAGACATCGTTCTGCTTAACAACCCAGCAGTTAAATAAACAATAAGTTATTTTAATCTAGTAATAAATAGTTAAGTAACTTCACATACATACTGGGATATATAGCGCACGGAGGACTTTCTTGGATTGGAAAAAAAAAAATAGTTATAGTTTAGTTAAACCTTGTTCTCTATAACTTGCTCTTGATACCAAATCTGTAACACCCTATTTTTATATATACAGCGAAAGCTAATCTGGGTATACTTCAAGGTACAACAGGCATAATCAAGAAAAAACGAATCAAAAAGAGTCTTATGAAATATGTTATCATTCATTATTTCTTCACAAGTTTTTACAAAAGAGGGTTCCAGAATCTAAAATACACCATTTTGAATGATAACGGATTTTCCATCTTCGTGTCCTCGTCACTTCCGTGCCATTAGTTACCTGAATAAAACATGCTAAAAAAGAAGTCAACACAAAGGTTTGATGAAATCCATAGTTTAAGTAATATAAATTTGAATTCAAATGCAATATTCGGGTTACGTTGATATACACCCAGTATTGAAAACATAATTTATTATTGCCATTAGCTCATGAATCTGATGCCTTAGTTTATAATGATAATATTGCCCCTAGCGGGCAACCTTTGCCAAATACCCGCTAATTTCTAATGCTGTCAATTGTTACAACGTAACTCTGGTACACCAACGGGAGTCCAGCCCCAAATAGATCATTTCACATCAATTCGAGCATTACTACGGAGAGTAATTAACGGTTCATGATTATGGGAGACTTAAAGGCAAAAGCAAGTTTACTTAGGCAATGAAATTGAAATAGCATGTAGAAATAATTGCATTCATGTTTATAGCATGTATCCCCCTCGCGGGTTTATAAAAAGATTGAAATGCGAGGCTATGAACTCACCTAAACAGTTATAAGGAAATTGATAGCTAATGTATAGGGAATGAAAGTAACGGCTTCAATACGGAAATCACAGACAACCTGGGTTAATATAGGCAAGTCTTAGTTTGATTGTCTATATAAGTTTTTGGATATTGATGTTGGTTTTGATATAAAAATTATCATAACACCGTTCGGGCCATCATAGTTTAGAAGTCATTTAGTAAACGTTTGTGGAGCTAGGGCACTTTAAATCGTAAACCCAACAACTCAGACAGAACGTAATACCAAGATGAAACTTCTTAATATGAAGCTCCCTAGTATTGTGGTATGATATGGATCCGGGACATGATTTTTGAAAGCACATCGATGATGAATGATATAAGGATTAGAACATAAGCAGTTTTAAGCATTTTGTTCAATATCTGGAAATGTTAAAGCACGAGGACATTAATTAAAGTTAATGTCTGGTATTTTTTGAATATGATTTTAACACTATTTCAAAATGTTAATTTAGAGACCCTAGGGTTTGGAAAACTGCAAGTAGACCCCTGGGTTTGCATTTTTACGACTTTGGTCCTTCAACTTTTATTGATATACCAAGTAAACCTTGTACTTTAAAAAGTGACATAATAGACCCCTATAGTTATAACTTTGATAAAATGACACTTTTAGTCCTTTTAGTTATAAGTTTTTCTGAAATTTACGATATATACCCCTTGCATGGATTATAATTACAAAACATGTCCAAATTGCCATGCAAGCTTAATTTAACATTTCAATAGTCATTTATAAGTTATAATAAACTAAAATATGAAGATTTAACACAACATAAGTTTAATTTAACGATTTGTTAAGTTAAAAGGTAAAACGGGTCAAATTAGGGTTTCAAAATGAAAACGCTGGTTTTTAAAGGTCAAATTCTCTTATAACTTATCAAAGTACTTATTTAACATTATAATAGCTTATTAGGATAGGTTATAACAAAATTTTACAAGTTAACCTAATTTAAGTAAAAACATGAAATTAGTGTTTTCAGGTCGGGTGTACGGTTTTGGATCAAAAAGGCATAACACTTAGGTTTTTGAGTTCAAGCTTTATATTATGATTTTAGCAAGAACATATGAACATATGACGTTAAATACAGAATCTAAGCTTAGGAGAAACCAGGTTATAGCTTATAGCATGGAACAGGTCAGAATGCGGGACTATTCGGCTTCGTACAGTAGAGTAAACACTCCCAGGCCCGGCTTCGTTTCTTGGTTTCTTTTGCTTCCTTTCTGTACTTGAGACTTCTTAAGATCACTTAGGATCTATTAGAGCAAAGTATTGCTTCTATGAAGGGTTATAGAGGAGGAAGTGGGATGAAGAAAAAGAAGACATTATGCTCTATTTATAACCCATTATTGAAGTAGCAAGGAGTAAGAAAAGCTTATGATTCTGGTTTTGACACATAGAGGGTCTAGTTAGGGGATGTGGAGAAGCTATTATATGAGTTGTATAAGCTAAGGAGTAGCTTTTGGTGAGGTGTTGCCCTCTTTCTTTGCCGCGGCTAAGCAATAGAAGGAACAAGAAGTTCTTGTGATTTTTTAAACAATTTAAATGAAAGATTTATTTTGGAAAGAGAGATGATTGTAACAGCCGGAGGTAAGTTTTCTTGTGTCATTGAGGTGCTTGGTTGCAAGAAAAATAGTTAAAATGGGTTTTGGTTTCGGGTTCACTAGGGCTCATTTAGGGTTCGGGTTGAGTTTTCTAGCTTGTAATTTGTATATATTTGATTAGGGATGATAGATTACAGATCCTAAGGCTTATATTAAGGGTTATCAATGAATTTTGGTCGTTGGTTTAAGTTAAAATGGGTTGAAATTGAGAAAACGGGTCAAAATGATAATTAGGGCATAATTAGGGTTTTCTGGATTCGTTAAGGTTTTCTAGGCTTTGATTTCTTGCACATTGCTAAGTTAATGATAGATAATGATTTTTAAACTTACTTTATGAGTTTATAATGGCCCTTGGTTGGTTATTTGGGATTAGAATGAAAACGGAGGTAAAACGGCTATTTTAGAGATCATGCTTAATGACTTGTACATTGAGCTTTTAGAGATTTGTACTTTGACTTGAAAGAGATTTTATATGTTAAATGAGATATCATATTACCTGTACATATGCTTTAGTAGCTTGTGCATTCACTTTAGGGGTTAACCTTTTCATGAGGTTAGGGTTTAGGGCATCCGATAATGGTTTAAAGCCCGTTTTGATATGATGTTGCAAATGGTACCTTTTAGAAAGTGATAAACCTTATAAAAATATAAATAAAATTGACTTTGATATCTTAATGATGTTTTCTTGACATCATATGAAGATAGTATTGCCATACGTAGGTTGTCTGAGTCCGTTAACTTGAGTTATGCAGGTTATATTGCATATTGAGATATTGGCAAAGTAATGTAATGTAATAAAGCGAAAAAATTTCCCTGAAAAAGGTGAGTTCATATATAACTGATAGATTGTACATCATCTAACTTAATAGATGGATATTTACATTTATGAAAATTGCGGGTTGTTATAACACTAGGCTATAGAGCAGCCATCGATTGATGGAGAGCTGCATCACCATCCACTTGTCATCCACTACTTTCATCAGAGATACCATCATTATCATCACCACCATCACTCTTGACATCATCATCTTTACCACCACCATCACTTTTACCATCCTCATCTTGTAAGAGATCCAGGTTGCCTTCACCATCACTACCATCATTAGTATCACCATCACCATCACCAGCAGTAGTACCACCACCACCAGAGCATATTGAGTCAATTAGAGAATAAATTAGAGCTAGCTCTGGATCTTGAGAGGCACCTTGGTCCGTAGACAGATATATTAGTGTCATTTGTAGCTTCTTTTGGATTGTATCCTACTAAACTTGAGTAGTACTCGGTTGGTAGCGTTAATGAAAAACTTGTACTCTTTTATTCATGTAAAATGATGTATTAAATATTAACCTACGTTCTTGGTTATGATTATGCTATTTTATGACGTTGATTTATTTATGCCATGGTTGTTTTTATCTTATATCAGTACGTGTCATGGTCTCATTTTACATATACGTTATGCTCAATGTGTGTCGTGATTTACCTTGGATGAAATCTCATTATATATTATTTTCCTTGTGATCTTTAGGAAACAATGTCAACTACTAACCAATGGATGAGTTTTGTGGAAATCAAGCAGATTGTAGCTCATCGAATGGCTAATGCTATCGAGACGATTGATATCTACAAGCCAAAGACCCGCGTGGGCCTCGCAACTTAAAGAACCGGGTCGAAACGCGAAAGACACAAAGTAGCTATAGAAAGCTAGCAACAAGAGGAAGGGAAGGTGACCACGGTGAAGATCTAGCCAACAACAGAAACAAAGAGCATAAGGGTGATTATAGCACACTCTGACCGAGGCCAGACACAAGAAGGCCTTTGCTGGAAATCTACCATTTTGTAACAAGTGAAAGTTTTACCACATAAGCCTGTGTGCTGCAAAATGTGAAAATTACAAGCGGGTTGGTCATCAAAGTAGAGATTGTAGGACCCCAGTCCTGAGAGCGAAGCAGAGGCCCTCAACAGAAAGCTAAAGTTGCCTGTTATGAGTGTGGAAGGCTAGGACATTACAAGAGTGGTTGTCTAGAAAGGAAGAACCAGAACCAAGTGAACAAGCAATGGAAAGGAAAAACTTATGGAGACTCTAGTGTCATGGCAAATAATGTTAATGTTTAGGGAGAGACCTTCCCATATTACCTAGTGAAACCTAAGCGGGAACTTTCTTAGGCTCTATTTCCTATAAGAATTTATGTTGTACTTTCTTTTGAATTTCGTGGTACGCGTGGATGATTTAAATTATCTATTAAACTTATGTGTCATGAAAACCTTGTCGATTTTACTTTAACTCTTATTTATTTATGCAAGCCACTCCCCAAACTATTATAACCCTTCAAACATTTTTACAACTACATTATAAACCATTTCACTACCACATGATAAACTATTTTACTAATCATTATCTACTACTCAAATGAACAACATCTTATTAACTATCCACAATCGCTTTTATAAAGTCAATTCCCACTAACGCTAATACACTTATCTTACTATCATATAATAAATTACTCTTTACCATAACGGGTAATACACCCTCATATATAAACTACTTTACTATCGCTATAAAAACTATATATACTATTGTTATAAACTCTTTTTACTAACAACTAGTAAAATACCACCTTATAAGCTATGTTCTTACCATCACATAAACCATTTTCCTATTACCTAATAACCTATTGTAGTATTACCATGAAAAAAAATGTTTTATCATCACCTTATGAAAATTTTGCTAACACTTATAAACTATTTCACTTGTATTTCATAAACAAATTTACCATCATATATAAAATAACTCGCTATCATTTTACAAACTAAGTTGCTTCCATCTCATAAACTATTTTGCTACCATCTATAAACAGATACGCTATTTTCTTATAAACCAATTTACCATCACTTATAAACTACTCAACTATTGTTTTGTAAACTAAAAACTATTTTGCCATTATTTTATAAACAAAGTTACTATCATTTTTACAATTTTCCTTCCACCATCTTATGAACTATCTTCTTGATATCTTATATACTATTTTGCTATCATCTTAAAAACCACGTTACTATCATCTTACAATTCATTTTGTTTTTACTTTATGGAACTATTTTGTTTTCATCATATAAATAATTTTACTATCACCCCATGAGCTACTTAGTTGTTGTCTTATAAACCATCTTACAGTCATCTAGCAAACCATTTTGTTGTCATCCTATAAACTACATTGTTTCCATTTTGTGAATTAATTTATCACATTATAAAACTATTTTGATACTGCTTTATGCATAACATTAGTTTGACGAAATTAAGCACTTCATCGTTAGTCCTCAATTATACATAGCCTGATCACCTATGTCTAATTCAGGAAGAACCATGCCATGCTGGTAGTAGTCACCTTAAAACTTTTGTCAAAATCAATTTTCCTATATCCCCAAAAAGCAAAAAATTTGTGTGTGTATCCATAAAACGTGTTTTTCATGAAAAACTGAATTAGTAATCTAAGTAGCTAAGTAGACCTTTACACCACCTTACCACATAGAGTTGGCATCATCTTACACCAAATCCTATGTCAAAAATTCAAGACGCATCACTAGTCACCTTAGGACAATCTGCTAACAAGTTTACTCGCCATTAAGGAATATATTGAATCACCCATTCAACGTCGATGTAATACCATGGGACTTAATAGTTGCGACGCCATCATATGTACAAATTCATTATCACCATGGAAAGGAAAATGTTATAGCTGGCGCTTTAAGCCGAAAAGAAAGGATTAAGCCATTACGAGTTCGAGCCTTAGTTATGATTGTTGGTTTGAATCTTCCTGTGCAAATTTTGAATGCTCAAGCTAAGGCAAAGAAAGTAGAAAATGTCAACACTAAAGACTTAGGGGGTATGATCAAGAAACTTAAACCCCGTGCAGATAGTACGTTATGTTTGAAAACAGAAGTTGGTTACCATGCTTTGGTGACTTAAGGGCTTTAATTATTAAGATTCGCATATTAGAAGTATCATACCCCTCCGGGTTTCTACAAGAGTGACCAGGACTGAGAAATTGTATTGGTGGCCCAACATGAAAGCAGATATTGCCACCTACGTCAGCAAGTGTTTGACATGCTCGAAGGTCAAAGCTGAACACCAAAAACCATCTGGTTTGTTGGTACAACCTGAGATACCTCAATGGAAATGGGAGAAAATCACTATGGATTTTAATGATCGCATCAGTGACGGAAAAGCAAACGAGGTTCGTCTG
The DNA here is from genome assembly GCA_026074375.1 of Tanacetum coccineum. Taxonomy (NCBI): domain Eukaryota; kingdom Viridiplantae; phylum Streptophyta; class Magnoliopsida; order Asterales; family Asteraceae; genus Tanacetum; species Tanacetum coccineum. The sequence goes on from BQNB010034100.1 coordinate 16,327, forward strand.
TTTTTCTTTTTTTATATATGTTTGCAGTAGCAGAATGTGTATGACGGGTTAAAATGGGTCATTTTTTTATCGTATTAGCATTACATATGAGGAAATGGGAGGTTAGGTAACGGGTCAAAACAAATCAATAAGCAATCATGCTGTTTTTTGTGACTTCTTTTTATACTGTCCGCCTTTTTTTTCCTTTCAAGATGGGCTGATGTTGTCTTTTTATTGAGGAACGGAAACGATAAAAAACACATAAGCATTAATGCAATTTAATCCTCACTCTTTGGTAACTTTGTCTATTCTTTTAGATTAGTTAACTGCTACATATTAATGCAATTTAATCATCTTTTTTAGAAAAGCTGTTGCAGTTGCATAACTTATGTTTAGAAGACTTTTAGTGATCACCATATTGACATATTTGCATGCATGTACTTAGGAAGAAGTGGTTACAGCCACATTGCATTAGAATTCACGTTTCCTATTTTTAGTCCATGTTTACTTAACTGTTCCTAAATACTAGGCTAGTGGTAAGTTAGAACTATGCATCCTTCTTGTATAAATTGTAATCATCTGCATCAGTGCAGGGATATGAAGAATGAATGAAATTGTCGGAACCCAAAAATCACTTACACTTCATATCCAAAACTAGAAAATAAGATGAGATAAAATGGAAGAAATTTAGAGAGAAGTTAGAGAGAGAAAGGTAGAGAGAAGAAAAAGATTGGAAGACTACTTGCAAAATTACAAATGAGAATTAACAAGAACCAACCCCCTCTCCATACTTAGAGAGGGGTATTTATACTTAATACCAAGAGGCTTTCATGCCTTGGTATTTCTACGGGCCGGGCTCGGGATTACTTGGGCTTTCGCCCGATACACGTGACCGGTTAGATTACATTTAAGAGCCCGTTTACCCGTGTAGCCTAATACAACGTATATTATTTTAGTGACCGAGACCTATTATAATTTTGAACGAACTTCCATTGTTCGACTCAATATTTTGAGGCTAACAAAGAAATGTAAGGATAAAGGGTGAAAAGAAAGAAGCCCTCTATACACTTAGGCAAAAATCGGGTCAATACATAAACCGTCGGAAACACTAAGTTGTTGTCTGACATTAAAGATAATCATGGACCCATTGACGCTATGCACAACCCTACCCAGCCACTCAAGGTCTCTCAACAGACTCTTGTTTCATTTCTCACAGAGATTACACGCATTTCTATTGACTTTCTCACTCCGAGTTAGTCGATATTAAAAAGGTGGCAGTCAGCTCCAGCCTCCGATCACTAAAACCAAAGTACACTATTGAGTCTAGAGCCAAAAGAGATCATCCATAAATCTCATTAGGAAACTTGTCAAATTAAGCTTGCTAAATCACACAATGTGAATAACAAGATGTATATTAAGAGTCCTACGCATTATCCTTGTGATTCTGCCAGAACATCCGAGTCATATCATTCACAATGAAGATGGAAATCCTTCTTGAGCCAACATCAAACAAGCTCATGGTAGGTGACTTGTGTGATTCTTATTAATCAAACTTGTGACAACTGGAAAGCAACAACGGTGCGATTCTATATGAATCAAGCTTGTTCTAGGTTATGGATCAACGATTGATGAATTTTTGAAATGATTAACACTCTCGATGTGTCACAAAGCCACTTTAGCAAGTGACACGTCGATTGATTTTCAAATCATTTTTTTATTTCAATCGGTAAGATAGTAACTTGCTGATTCACTCTTATCGTGTTATCTGCTTTAAGACTTTCCGATAATGAGAACATGCTGAGTTTGATGAATCTAATACACATGTGTCAGAAAGATTCAATACTTCACCTGGAAATCCTGTCAAGGAGATTCTCCTTAAATTGAATCTACCTGATCACATGTCAATCCTCACGGATTTGAAGGTTACTCCAACTAAACACTAGCGAATGACGAAGCCATATTCGTCCCCCCACTTTATTGCTAACTGTTTTAATACAGGATACTTAAAGATGGAGGTGAAGGTACCTAATTCCAGCTGACTCACAAGATTTATAGCCACATGCTCATACCCGACCGACAAACATAAAGACATCATGAAAGCTCAAGTACATGTTTCAAGACTTCCGCTACTCTGATACCGAATGTCTTTCTTGAAGTGACAAAGTATTAAAGTCAAATAATTTCAAAGAAGTTTTCGTTACTCTAATACCAAAAGTCTATCTCAAAGTGACGAAGTGTTAAAGTTAAAGAATTTCAAGAAAGATGCAACATTAAAGCTTTTCAAGTCAACAAATCAAGAAAGGTATGAGTATGTCGGTCCAGAAGTCACAAGATCACATGGTGGCAAAATTTACAAGATGGCGAAACGAGATTATGTTTGGTTGATGATTTCAAGGTGTTCAAGATCACATTCAAGACCAGCTAAGGAACAAGCTCAAGACCTAAAGTCTATGATCACTAGATCAAACCACAAGATTAATGATTGAAGTTAAACGAGCTTAAGACTAAAGTTAAAGCATAGTATACTAAGTTTAAGTTTTTGTAAAATGGAGCGACCTCCCTTAGAGGGAGATTGTTAGGAATATGAAATTCCTAGGAAAGTGTCAGTCACTTCCATATATAACTGTCGTTAGCTCGTTAAGTAATTTTTGGAAACTTACATAGTTAGTTAGCTAAAGGTCCATGGATAAACCCATGCAAGCCTAAGCCCACCATCCATTGTAAGTATATAAACACCTCTCCATGCCTTGGAGAGGTGGTTAGTTGCTTATTTTTACACACATTAATATATGTTCACTTTCTCTCTCTAAGTGTTCATCCAACCCTTTCTCTCACTAAAACAATCTCTTTCCCTCTCATCTAGTATGTTATTAGATTAGTCTTCACATCAACCGTGGAGAACTTTTGCTGCTCTCATTAATAGAAGCTTATCTGGAAAGACATCTGGTCTTGACAAGCTTCATCTCTCCAAAGGATAAATCCTTTAGGGTATGTACCATCAGAAGAATGTGGACTATGTTGAACTACTTTGGGAAGATTTAATTTACCATATTGACAACAAAGCCTACAAAAAGAAAGAGAAGTTATACTACCCTTGATTCACCAAAGTTATCATTCACTACTTCCTTACTCAAGACAAGACACTCTCCTAGAGAAACAAGATCGGGATGCACACCTCTAGGGATGACTATTTGATTAACACTTTAAGATTTGTCTCTGTAAAAGAAGAAACCCAAATCTATGGTGCTATACTTCCTAAATCTTTGACAAGTCCTGAGATGAAGGAGACCAAAGCTTACAAGACTTACTTTGGTTTTGCTACAGGAGCTACACCTCCTAAGAAGGCACGAAATTTCAAGAAGCCAACTTCTCCTAAACTCACTACTGTCCTAGTTTCAACTAAAGAACCTATAAGAAAGTCAAAAAGAGTAAAGAGATATGCAAAGAAGTCTACTCAGGATCCAACAAGAGGTGTTGTTATAATAGAAACTCCTGAGATGCCATTGTCTAAGAAGAAGGAAAAGGTGGATGTTACTGGAGGTAAAGGAATTGAGTTACTCTCATAAGTGGCTTTAAATGAAGATGCTCAATTTGAAGAAGTTCGAAGGAAGAGTATAAGGGACTTTCACAAGACTCATCCAAGTGGTTCTGGTGCTGTAAAGATCATACCTTTAGTTACAAGTAAAGGAACTGGTGTTAAAGTAGGGGTTCCCGATGTGACTGAAGAAGAATCATCAGAAAGATAAGCTAGATCTTGGGGAAATGATGAAGATGATAGCAACAATGAACAAGACTCAAGTGATGAAGAGAATGACAGTAATGATGACATGGCACAATCAGACAATGAAAATGAATCTGATTCTGAGCATAAAAAGGATGAAAATGAATCAGATTCTGAATCTGATCAAGAAGAAAATGAAGAAGATGATGAAGATGATGAAGAAGTAGAGGAGGAAGAGGTTGTTAAAACCCCGTCCAACAATTCTGATGATGAAGATGAAACAAAGATTGCTGATAAAGCTGAAGGTGATGAAGATGAAGATGGATTATACTACAAGTCTGCTATACGATGATGTGGATATAAGGCTGAATGAACTAGTTGATACTGATAAAGGGCTTGTTTAAGAGGAGGGTATCGATGCTGCAATGACTAACATTCAACAAGGGAATGAAAATCCGGTGATCTATCAAGTCATAAAAGATGCTTATGTGACACTTTCTACTGTTCCACCGAAGACTGAAGTTCCAGTTTCTAACCTTTCTCATTCATCTGACTTGGTAGCTAAATTCTTAAACTTTTTAGATATTCCCACTACAAAAGCTGAAATTGCTTCTCCAGTGGATGTTTACATCCATCATGAAGTTCCAAGCAAGCAAACTCCCACACTCCTTACTGTACCTGTCTTAGTTATCATCGATTCTTCACCAGTATTCTCCACCGTCATCCCACATTCATTACAATCCTTCACTCCTCCACCACTATTGTAAACACCTATACTACCACTAATAAATGAAGCTACAAATCCTCTATCTACACTTCCTGATTTTGCATCAGTCTTCTAATTAGAGTCACAACATTGGAACAAGAAGTTGTTGAGCTAAAAAAGGATCCTCTCCACACTCAAGTGACGGATTTAGTTGATGAAAATCTAGATGCAAAGCCAGGAGCAACCAGAGATGAATTCATGAACTTCCTTTCGAAATCACTCACTACAAGGATCACAAAGCAAGTCAAGGATAAACTGCCACAGATTCTGCCAGAGGTAGTGTCTAACTTTTCTCCTCTGGTGATCCAAAAGATGGTTACAGAGTCACTTAAAGAGGTTGTTCTAGCCAAGGAGTATTCTCAACCACAATCTTCATATGTGGCTGCTGCAACGCTTACAGAATTTGAGCTGAAGAAGATTCTTATTGACAAAATGGATAAAAGTCAATCATATTTAACGGCTTATGAACACAAAGAATGTTATGATGGATTGATCAAGTTTTATGATCTCGACAAAAGTCTCTTCTCCATTTATGGTAATGTGTATTCGTTGAAGAGAAGCCAAAATGACAAAGATAAAGATGAAGACCCCTCCGCTGGATCAGACCGAGGGTTGAAGAAGAGGAAGACTAGCAAGGATGCAGAACCAGCAAAAGGTCCTAAAGCTAAAGAATCACAGTCTGGCTTATCCAAAGGCACCAAGTCTCAACCAAAATCTTTTGGAAAGTCTGTTCAATCAGAGGAACCAGAGTTTGAGGTTGCAGATTCAGATATGCCACAAGATCAAGAGGAGAACCTGGGTAATGATGATGTAGAACCCAAGGAGAAGGTTGCATCTAAACGTGATTGGTTCACCAAACCTACACAACCTCAAGAACCTACTAATCCTGATTGGAATGTTGACAAGACTCCACAACAAGGACAAAATCAAAGCTGGTTAATGACTCTTGCATCATCTGCTAAAAACCCATCAAAGACCTTTGATGAATTGATGAGCACTCCAATAGACTTCTCTGAATTCATCATGAACGGCCTGAGAATCAATAATCTTACTCAAGAAACACTGTTACGACCAGCATTCAGACTTCTCAAAGGCATACGTTCCAATTATGTTGAGTTAGAATATGATTTTGAAGAATGTTACAAGGCTCTTTCAAAAAAACTTGATTGGGAAAATCTAGAAGGCGGTGACTACCCGTTTAATCTTACCAAACCCCTACCTTTACTTATGAGTAGAAATCATCAAAAAGTACCTGTTGATTACTTCTTCAACAACGATCTCAAGTATCTGCAAGGAGGTATTTCGACTATGACCTACACAACTTGTCTCACAAAGACAAAGGCTGCTCAATATGATCTTCCAGGCATCAAAGACATGGATCCAAACATATGGGTTCTTGTTAAAGTTGCCTATGATAAACACGCATTATGGGTAATCTCACATTGGAAAGAACAACGTAAGAGCTTCTATGGATATGTACGAGGCCTGCAATCCACACATGATGTATACTCTACGAAACGTATTCTGGTGGTAACTCAGGTCGAGGTAATGAGGAAACATGGATATGGGTATCTGAAGGAGATTGTAGTGAGAAGAGCCGATAATGACCTTTACAGATTCAAGGAAGGATACTTTCCACGTCTTCGTATCAATGACATCGAGGACATGCTTCTCTTGGTTGTTCAAAATCGGCTCACAAATCTCTCAAGCGATGATGTTTCCAACTTCGCAATAGCATTAAGGATGTTCACAAAAAGCTTGGTTATTCAGAAGCGAGTCGAAGATCTTCAACTCTGAGTTGAAAGTTGCCAGAAAAAGATCAGCGTCACCAAATTAAAAACTACCAAATTCGGCATTGAAAAAAGAGACCAATACACTCCATATCAAGACCCTTAAGGATTCATTTATGTCAACAACAATGGGAAAAATAGGTTGATGCGATCAGACGAACTTTACAAGTTTAGTGATAGGACATTAACTGGGCTTCGAACTTCACTAGATGACATTACAAAGAATATCCGAATAGAGTACCTGCCAAAGAGAAGATGGAGTACATTGGAGAAGAAAAGAGCTAATATCATGATCAAGGCGATTGACAAGCAGTTGAAAGAAAGAAGGTTGATGAGGAGTCTTGAAAAGTTTATTGGTGGAAGGCACTACGGAACTGACCTCCAGCTACTTCAACGAACAATATGACTTTGTCATATTGTGTTTGTCATCATAAGGTCATTTCATATATTTTATAAACTTGTGAATATGTATATATGTAGTGTAGACTTAAAAGTAGGCATATATAGTGTTTGAGTATAAATTTTCAAGAATTTCTTAGTAAATTCAATTTTTTTTAAAATTAACATACTCAAACACAATATAATTCCCTCGTAATTTGAGGGGGAGCATTAAGATGTTCCAATTATCGGCTTGTTAAATTGGACATTTTTCCCCGAAACCATGAATATTTGAATCAATTGATATCCAAAATATCAAGAGATTTGACATTTTTAATAAGGAGAGAAAATGTGATTAAAATATATGGCTAATAATGTGATTTTTATGATCTAAAATGTACGCTTTCCCACATATGTGCTAAACTCTTTCGATTAATCGATGCACATATGAAGGGGGAGCAAATGGTTAAGTGATGGCTGAAATGTGGAAGTATCAAAGACCGACCACTTAATTTAATGCATTGGAGTTATAAAGTGATTAAGCTTAGGTATTCATTCCTATGATCCAGCCAAAACTGGAGGGATCTACCCAGGGGTATTCCACTAGATAGTGTAGTAGTCCTTAGATATGAAAAAAGGAATAAAAGTAAGAATAAGGGAAGAGTGCCGACTGAGATGGATATTGTACTGGAATAAACCCAACAAGGTACTAGTTATGAAGTCTCGGTGAGCGCTGAAGGGGTTGAAGAATTAAAAAGAAAAGTTAAGATAAAGGGTGAAAAGAAAGAAGCCCTCCTTATACTTAGGCAGAAACCGGGTCAATACATCTCCTGTCAAGACTCACAAAGATGATTCCTGACATTGAAGACTGACATCATGGACCAGTGATGCAATGCACAACCCTCCCTAGCCACTCAGAATCTCTCAAAAGATTTATGTTTCATTTCTCATGGAGATTACAAGCATTTCTATTAACTTTCTCACTCTGAGTTAGTTGGTATTAAAAAGGTGGCAGTCCACTCTAGCCTCCGTTCACTAAAAACAAAAGTGCACTATTGAGTCTAGAGCCAAGAGATCATCCATAAATTTCATTAGGACACTTGTCAAAATTATGCTTGCTAATTCACACAATGTGAACTACAAGAAATATATATTAAGAGTCCTACGCATTATCCTTGTGATTTTGCCAGAACATCTGAGTGGTACTTAAGTATTCACAGTGAAGATGGAAATCTTGCTTGAGCCAACATCAAACAAGCTCTTGGTAGGTGACTTGTGCGATTCTATACGAATCAAGCTTGGGACAAATAGAAAGAAACGATGGTGTGATTCTATATGAATCAAACTTGTTCCAGTATATGAATTGACGATTGATAAATTTTGAAATGCTTAAAACTCTCGATGTGTCGCAAAAACACTTTAGCAAGTGACATGTCGATTGATTTTTTCTCAAATCAATTTTTATTTCAATCGGTGAGATAGTAACTCACTGGTTCACTCTTACCTGTTGTTTGCTTTGAGACGTTCCGGTAATAAGAACATGCTGAGTGAGATGAATCTAATACATATGTATTAGAAAGATTCAATACTTAAGCTGGAAAACCTGTCAAGGAGATTCTTTTTAAATTGAATATACCTGATCACAGGTCGATCCTCACGGATTCGAAGGTTACTCCAACCCAACATGGGTGAATGACAAAGCCATATTCGTCCCCCAGATTTATTGCTAACTATTTTATTTCAGGAATATATAAAAATGAACGAGGAGGTACCTGGTTCCAGCAGACTCATAGATTCATAACCACATGCTCATACTCGACCGACATTTATAAAGACATCATGAAAGCTCAAGTACATGTTTCAAGACTTCTGCTACTCTGATACCGTATGTCCTTCTTGAAGCGACAAAGTGTTAAAGTTAAAGAACTTTAAGAAAGATGCATCATTAAAGCTTTTAAGTTATCATATCAAGAAAAGTATGAGCATGTCGGTCCAAAGTCACAAGATTACAAGATGGCAAGTTTACAAGACAATGTAAAGAGATTATGCTTGGTTGATGATCTCAAGAAGTTCAAGATCACATTCATATCAAGCCAAAGATACATGTTAAAGCCTAAAAGTCAAAGATCACTACAACATATCACAAGTTAATGATTGAAGTTAAAAGACTACGAGCTCAAGACTAAAGTCAAAGCATAGTATGCTAGGTTTAAGTTTCTTGTAAATTGGAGTGAGCTCCCATAGGGGGAGATTGTTAGAAATACGAAAAAGTATCGATCACTACCAATATAGTTAGTCATAGCTTATAGTAAGTCAAAAGGTTATGTTAGTAAGCTAACCTGGCCAAAGACACATGGAAAGCCTATAACTTAAGCCCATGGCCGGTTACTAGCTTGATGTATAAATACCCTATTCACACATGGAGAGGGTGTTGGTTGTTCATTTCTCACACACACTTAATCTAATATTACCTTCTTTGTTCTCTCTCTAAGTGTTCATCCAACCACCTCTTTCTCTCTCTAAAATTCTCAACTAATTCTATACTATATGTGTTAAGATATTCTACATCATGCATCTTCTTCATTTAAAATTTCTTAAAATGTCAACAAATCTATTTAGCTTCTCACAGAGTGGTACGGTTATCGTCGATAAAAAACAAATACACCACGATGATCGTTGAAAGACCGCGATCGTAATGATATAAGTTAGAAGACCCGCGAACACCCGAAGCTCAAAACCGAAAAACCCAAAGCAACTTGAAACGAACTAAAACGTGTATAATTCGCCATACAGTTTTTGTTTACTTCGCCTATCTTCAACCGTTTAGTTTGCCTCACTTTCAAATGTTTACTTCGCCTACCAGTTGAGTGTTTACTTCGCCTAGGATTTTGTTTACTTTGCCTACCAGTTGAGTGTTTACTTCGCCTTGGATTTTGTTTACTTCACCTACCAGATGAGTGTTTACTTCGCCTAGGATTTTGTTTACTTCGCCAACCATGAAACGTTTAATTCACCTATCTTCAAATGTTTACTTCGCCTATCTTTAAATGTTTACTTCACCTAGCAAACGTTTACTTTGCCTCTTTTTTGTTTAGTTCGCCTAGGAAAGTGACAAAACGTACGATGTACTATGTTTTTTTGTCTTGTAACAGAAACCAACAAAAAAAACATCCGTGTGTTCAAACCGTAGAGACTACAAGAAAGTAAGCCAACCAAAAAGCTTAAAGATAAGCTACTTTTACATGAAAATAAGCTACGAAATGAAATCTTTATGACTCGAAAAATAAGCTTTCGACCAAGAAATAAGCTACGACAATAAGTTGGTTTTTAAGCTTTTTTCAAGTTATAAGCTACGAAAAAGGTAGTAAAAGTGAGCTAGTAGAGTTTCTTGAAGACAAAGAAAAAATTAGAAACGCTTTAGTTCCTAAAAACTAGAAAGAAGAAGAAACAAAAAAGACAAAATAAATAGCTACGTTTATATGTTGTCAAATAAGACAAAGATGTAAACTATTTTGGAAAAAAATTGTATTAAAAAAAGCTATAGATTATTATTAAGCTAACAAAGATGTAAACTGTTTTGGAAAAAAATTGTATTAAAAAATTGTAGTAATAATATAGAGAATAGAAAAGAAAGAACGATGCCGAATATGAAATAAGCACAAAAAGATGTCGTATAAGCCCACAATCACCACAAACAAATCACCAAACCCACCCAAGGCTCTTGATACCACATGTTAGGTTATCATTTCATCACCTCAAAACACAAAATAAGAGAAAAATCCCAGAGAGAGAAATAAAAGGAAAGAAAATTGGTAACTTCAATTGTGAGAAAAAAAAAAGCAACACCCTCCTTAACAAGCTAGGGAGGGGTATTTATACTTGAAATGAGGCTTGGCCTCTTAGGGTTTATGTTGGGCCTTAATGGGCCGAGACTAGCTTACTAATGGGTTTAGCCCGACACTTAGGCCCAATTAGCTTAAATGAATTCTTGTAAACTACGTTTTCCTATTAAGGATCGGGAATAATAATGACCATCACTTTACATAAAAACACGGCTAACAATTAGCCATATTAAATCTGATAAAATGCTGGTTTGTTTGTTTAGTGCAATGAGTGCTTATCTCGAGGCGGCATATCATTCTTAAGACTTAGGCGGTACATCATCCTAAGACCTAGACACGTTGAATCCTGTCATAATTAATGCATCCATATAAAGTATCCTTTTAGTTTAATTATAATCTATCTTAGGGATTAAAGCAATGGTGATCTTGTTAAACCCTAGCCCATCGGGACTTTACCCACTTATTGCTTGACGACATTTTATATACTGTCAGTTTACTGTTCAAGTATTTACCAATGATTAAGAACGTACTGGTTGATCCAAGGGTCACCTGCCAGGCCAACTAAGCTCACTAATCTAAAGGCAAAGATATAACATTATTTGTGATCCTATTGGTCCAGTTATATAAAACGCGATATGGAGAGCCGTCCTAGTATCTAGATCACTTGGTCAGTCTCACTAGACCCAGTTGAATGATGGTTCGCATATTCAAGCACATAGACAAGTATTAGGTGATAAACATAATTAAACAATCAATGATAAAATAAGCAATCGAGATTAAACAAATCATACATTGAAACTTCATTAAGATGGCTAATACCTGAGAGTATTAGCCCATAACCATTGAAATAATACAAGTGTAATCAAACAACCAAGGTAAACTAACCGAGTTAACGAACGATACCAAAAATTGAATGATTACAAGAGTATAGGAATTACACGGTGTCTTCTATGGAATTAGTTTTGATGTTTGACCTTGGATGCTCTTCGTCTCTTCAGAAAATGAACTTTTATGTTTATGGTATAGAGAATATGATTTTGCATACTAAAAACTCGTTTTGAGTCTTCTATTTATAGTCTTTGAAAATTAGTGGATACGCCATATTGGGTGAGGTCAATATGGCATATTGGGGTGTATTTCTTAGAGTGTGCGCTACGTTCACAATCAATCAATAATAATTATCTTCAATCACATTTACTGCAGGATCTTTGATTGTTTGACCAGGTGGATACGGTGTATGTATTCATCAGGATATGCCGTATTGGGTATTGAACGTACGCGTTTTCTTGTGAAGTCCGGACGCAGATACGCCGTATCTTCTTTGCTGGATACGACGTATTAAGTCAGAAATAAGTAATCTTTAAATATCATCGTTTAAGCTCCAAAATGTGCGCCTTTTAGCTTGTCTTCACAATGTACTCCATAATTACTGCAATTAACAACTTTAAGAAATTAAGTAACAATTTTTACAATAATTATATAAAAGTGGGTAATTTATTTGTGATAAATGATGCTATAAAAGTAACATTATTTGATGTCATCAGGTTTTCTCAATGATAGTATCATTTAAGCCATTGACATTATAACACTCATCATCCTCGGTAGGAAAATTTTTCATTGATTGATCCATATCAAAGATTACCTCATCATCTCCTACCCTAAGTGTTATCTTTTTATTAAATACATCAATAACAGCGCGGGTAGTAGACAAAAAGGGTCTCCCTAAAATTATAGGAATTCTAGAGTCTTCAGGCATATCTAAGATAATAAAATCAATAGGGAGGATAAATTTATCGAATTTTATAAGCACATTTTCAACTATTCCTCTAGGATATTGAATTGACCTATCTACTAGTTCTAAGCTCATTCTAGTTGGTTTTGGTTCCCCTAAACCTAACTTTTCATACATTGTATAGGGCATCAAACTTCTACCAACTCCTAGATCTGCTAAAGCATTATCAATTTGTAAATTGCTAACTTGATAAGGAATAGTAAAACTCAATAGATCCTTTTCTTTTGATAGCACTTTGTTGAGTAAGACAGCTAAGCACCTTTCATTCATTGTTACCGTACACGCGTCTTCAAGTCTGGATTTATTCGTCAGTAAACTCTTCAAATACTTAGGGTATTTTGGCATTTGTACTAGATCTTCCATGACTGGGATATTTATATGGAGTTCTTTTAGGTTCTTTAAGAATTTTCGTTGTTGTGCTTCTTCCTTTTCCTTTCTCAGCCGGTTAAGGAAAGGGATTGGCGGTTGTTATGGTTTTGTTTGTATAGTACATTCCAGAATGTTTAGAGGTTCATTTTTTGCAACAACTTCTTTAGGCTTATCCTGCTTATTAGGTTTAGATCCAGGAGGTCGGTTATGGTCGAGGTTGACTTCTTTACCATAAGTAGTTTCTAATGTCATTTTTCCTCCTCTTGTGGTCACTTCTTTAATTCCGTGTCTTGAAACCAAGACGTCACTCATAACTCTTCCCAATTCATACACCCTGACTTTCAGTTCACTTAACAAATTGTTTTGTTCTTTTAATAAAGGTTCGTTGGTGGTTCTAAATTCATTAATGAATATCTCCATTTCCTCTTGTTCATGCTTCCCTTCATTTATGAATTTTCCAACATTTCTTTCATTGTCAACTTTCTCTCAGGATAATAGAACTGATAAGATGGGAATCTAAACGCGGTCCCTGAATTAAAAGACATGTTTTAAAGTAAAATTGTTCTAGAAAGCTAAATGTAAAACCAAGTATGCTATTGAAACCCGATACGCCGTATTCAGTAAACTGGAGACGTCGTATTTGATGTTTGATGACGAATACGTTGTATAAGGTTTGAAAACGGATACGCCGTATTTAGGTATTTGACTCAGACAACTCAGCAGAATACACTAATGTAGTTGAACAAAAACTAAAAACATAAAATAAACAAATTACACTAAATCTAAACTAAAAACACTTAATAAATAAGAATTAAACAAACTCACTCCCCAGCAGTGGCGCCAAAAACTTCATGTGGTCGTTATGCGTATTCAAGTTTTATTATTTATATTTTTCCGACTTTACCTATTAAGAAACACTAACAGGCAGTGTACCAGATCAGTTGTAGGTTTGTTGGTAAGTAGGTTGTCGAACACTAAGAGTGAGTGTTAACACTTAAATATATCAGTATTTTGGTTATATAAGTTAGTCCTAATTTATTTTATGTCAAATCTAAGTTAAACCTAAACTAACGCAAAAGGGAGCTTTCAGCCTGAGAGACAGGCATGAGTTTTAGTTTACTTAAGCTAAGTGGACGGCGATTAACACACACAAGTTGATAGACCAAAGATAAAGAAGCGGTCAAGTCTAATGTACAGAAAACGTATTAACCATGTTTAATCTAATAAAACATAGGTTTTGTTTATAAGTGCAAAAATTGTCTTATCTCATTAGTGACATATCATTCCTAGGTTTAGGCGGTACTTCTTCCTAAACCCTAGATGCGCTAATTCTTTTACAATTAAACACATCTGCATAAAGCATTCATTGTTGATTATAATCTAGCTTAGGAGACAATAATAGTGATCTTATGGAATCCTGGCTCAACGAGACTTTACTAACTTGCTGCTTAATGACTTTTTATATTCTAGTAGTCCACTGCCCGGATCTTTACCCAAGGAATCAGAACGTTATTTGTTAGTCCTAGGTCACATGCTAGTCAACCTATTCACTAAACCAAGGGTGAAGACATGTTAATATTTGTGATCCTATTACTCTAGATATATAAAATTATTGTATGGAGAGCCATCCTGGACTCTAGCTAACATACTATTTGTATTCCTAAATCTGGTTGAATGATATGTCGCATACTTAAGCACATAAACGAGTATAAATTGATAAACATAATCAACATGCAACGAATAAGCATATAATCTAAATAAACAAACAAAACATGTAACTAAAAGGACAATATTTGTGTAACTATTATTCTAGGTGTATAAATTACTATATGGAGAGCTATCCCGGACTCTAGATCTGCAAAGTAAACTAAACGATAATTAAATCCAACGATACTAAAAACCAAACGCATATTTAGAGTATAGAAATTACAAGGGTTTTCTATGGATTGAAGTGCTTTGCAGGACCTTCTTGGCATCTCTTCTCTTCTGAAAATTGAACTTGGTGGTTAATGCCTCCTGATGTATTGTAGTATAGGGTTGTTTTTTATATGATTCAAGTTTTAAATTTATATTTTGCCGACTCAACCAAAAACAACACTTTAACGGGTAGTGTACCTGATCGGTAGTAATTTTGTGGTAAGTAGAGTGTTGATCACATCCTATGTTAAACCTTTGTCAGTCTAAATCCTAATTCTAATGGCAAAGGGGGGTTTTTAGCCTAAGAGACTAGCACGGTTTGGTTGGTGACTACAATCAATTCAAGAAACTGTTACCCACGCAAGATAATTAACAAAAGATAAAAGAGAGGTCGAACGTTATATAAGAAAACTATATTAAACCAGTTATAATCCGATTAGAATGTTGGTTTGTTTAATTAAGTGCAATGATTTCTTTCTCACTCGAGGTGGCATATCATTCTTAAACTTATAGGCGTATACAAATCATCTTCTAAAACTAATGACAAGACTTAATTCTGTCACAATTAAAAGCATCCTCCGTCACAAAGCATTCCTATAATTTACTGATTAATAACTATCTTAGGATTAATGCAATGTTCATCTTGATATAAAATACCCATAGCTCATAGAGATGACTTTACCACACTTAAAACCCCGCTTGAATGGTAGTACCACCTGTCCCAACAATCCAATGGAATCAGAACATTTATTTGTTGAATTTATCTAGGGTCACCTGGTAGAACAACACATCAAATAAACCATTAATCAATATCCAATAACTAGTTAAGAAGCCCGAAGCGTATCCTAAGACAAATACATTTAGAAGGACAATATTTGTGAAACTATTATTCTAGGTGTAATAAATTACTATATGGAGAGCTATCTTTTACCAACTTTTTAACTTTTTAAATTGAAAGAGAAAATATTTTTGTATTTTTGTTTTTAACCTTCTACTTATACTAAAAAAAAGAAAAATATTTTTTACTTTTTATTTTTTATATTTTTTTTTATTTTTGATTTTCTTAAAAACGTAACTTTCGAAAACGAAAGGTTCTCCAAAACACGATCAACAAACTTCAAACGAAAGAATCGTATCACAAATCCCCGGCAGCGGCGCCAAAAATTGATTCGTCAATTTTAACACACGTAAAAATATTAAAATATACAATACGATGATAAATTACCAATTCACCCTTGAGTACAACGGTAAAAAGGAAATTCTTCAAAATATATATAATATAATATATTACGTATATTAAACCGGGAAGTATGATTCCTCGGGTCGTTTTCCCCAACGACTTGTGAAATTGAAACCACGTTTGTTGTTCGGACAATGATTCGAATGGGAAACAATGGTTGATTTGGTTAACTACTTTTTAAAAGTTGAAATAAACAAATTATAACAATTAAGAATGAAAACAAACAATGGAAATTTAAACTTTAACTAAAAAAACGAAAAACGGGAACCTTAAACGGATGTTAAAAACCCTAAATCACTAAAAATAAACCTAACTTAAAATTTTTAATGGACTCTAATTGACTAAAAAGTAAGTTTAAAGAAAACTAGAACAAAAACGGAGTTGTAACGAATGTTAAAACACGGAAAACGAAGACGAGAACGAATCCCGTTCTTCAGAAAACGAAATTTTGCAATTTAGATCCTACGAAAGAAAAAGTAATTTTCCTATGAACTTTAGGATTAAAGAAAATTTCCTAAAAAAGATTTATATTTTTTTGATTATTTTTCTATTTTTTATGATTTTTAAAATTTTTTAATAAAAATAAATGTTTAAAAATACTAAATTAACTCTAAAAATTCTAGAAAAATTTCAGGAAAATAGCTTAAACTATTTAAATCCTAGGAAAAATAAAATTATAAGCAAAACTTATTAAATAAGCCATGAAATAAGCTGTAACAGCTTATAAGGCTTATTGGACAAAATGAGTATAAAGATTAAGTTGTGTAAGTTATGGATGGATTAGCTATTGAAGCAAACTGGTTAACACGTTGGGCATGTGAGCGAGGGGTCTTGGGTTCGAGTCTGGCATACACCCATTTTTTGCATTTTTTTTATTTTTGAAAACTAAAAGCACAAAATTGAAAAACACACTTTTTCAAGCTATTTTAACAAAAACAATTTAAGCTGAATCTCAAAATTAAGCTCTTAAAAAGCTTTTTAAGAATCTGACAACAGAAAGTGGGCTTTTGAGCACTTAAAAGCTTATTTTTACTAAATCACTTGCACACACTTCAATTTAAGCTCAAATGCAAAACCAAAAACTGTCCTATGTAGCTTATGATGTCTACAAGCTAGTCCTAATAAGCTTCTCACCTCTCTAACACTTAATCCTAACTGAATCTAATGATTAAACCTGTAAACTCAGAATTTAACTCAAAAAGTTCAAAATCAAGTTAAGCTAAAAAGCTCATTAAGCCAAATCAAAAGCTAAATCTATGGAAAATTAATCACCTACTTATAAGCTATGAATTCAACCTATTAAAACAACTACTATAAGCTAAAATTTAAGAATTGAAAACTAAGTTCTATATCTACTGATTTTGATTTTTTGAGATTTTTGTGAACTTTTAAAAGCAAGATTATCCTAAGTTATAAGCTAGAAATGAGAAATTAAGCCTAAATCTATACTAACCTAAATGATGACTAAAAGCTACTTAAATTTGAGAACTCAAAAGCCACTAACTCTAAGCTAAATTGAAGCTTAAAGACAGCAGTACTAACTGCTGTCTAACTACTGATGCAACTACCAAAGTGATGCAAAACAAAGAATGCAGGTTACCTTAGTGGTAAACCTGCAATAGATGCACTAAAATAGAGTATTAAAACACTTAGCAATCGAAATCCAAGCCTAGGAAGGCTTGGATCAAATTTTACAATCAAAGAAAAAGGTGTAAAAGTCCCCTGGTGCTGAGACAAATGTGATAAGCAACTAATTGATTTTAAGCTAATTCTAATCCTTCAAACCTACTTAAAACTTAATCAAAAATGAAGATTAATCTAACTAAAGAAATTTTACCAATTCACTTTGACTTTTGATGGTCAAACAAGCCAATTCCAAACACTCCTTGATGACTTGACAGTTTCAAAAGAGCTTATGAAATTAAGATCCTCTTAACAAAACTTCAAAACCAGATGATCATTAGCTTATTACCAACCTAAATAAACTCAAATTAACAACCTAATTCAGCTAGCACCTAAGATCTAAGAGTTATACTACTATTTTTGGGTTTTTAAGACTTTTATGATAGATTTAAAGCAAACTATGAATCAAGATACTCAAACTGAAAACAAATAAAATAACATGACTATTTAGCATAATGCAACACAAATAAGCTCAAATAAGCAATTAGATAAGCAGATAAGATCAATTATTAAGCAACTAAGCAGATTATTAAACTAGAAATTAAGACAGAAAAGTAAATAAGAAACTTACAAAAGGCTTCAGCTAAACAGAAGCAAATTAAGCTCAATTGAGCATTTACAAGCTCTAGCTTATCCTTATGGATAAGCTAGTAAAGTCCATGGGAGCTCTTCCACGATAAGCTCCCCTTCCATAAGCTTACAAGTCCAAAAATCCAAGGTTATTAAGCTGATTTTAGGATTTAAGTAGATTAAATGAACACATTAGCTCTATCACAAGCTTATAGACTTGTGAGAGCTTATAAGCTTATTAGAAGCTTAACTAATGATAACATAAGGAAGTGAGATTTATGAGCTTATAGCAGATTGTGCTAAAAGAGAAGTAAATTTTTTTATTAACTAAACTTGATTCATTAAGTAGAATTTGAGTACAATACTTGAAAACGGAAATGGAAAGGTTACAATGCTAAAAATTAAGCTAAAATTCACTAAATTATCTAAAAGCTAAAAACTAGACTAGGAAGAGAAGAATATGTGTGTGTGTGAGAGTGAGCCTTTTTATAGCCTGCTGTTGAACCTTCTAGCCCCTTGAGTGCTTCCCACGCTCCTATCAATCTCTGTCGTACATTCTCTCAATCATTGGCTTGTAAATCTTGGCCATTGGATCTCTTTGATAATCACACGGATTGCCAGCGTGGCAATCCGTTGATGTGACATTTGTGCTTTCATTGTGAGTGTATCCAGAGTAAAAACCATCATCTCCTTGTGCTTCTACTCATCCAACGTGTCATTCTTGCTTGGCTTGACCAATGAGGACTCATGATTTGACAACTTTCTCCTTGCCATCTTGTACTAAACCACTTGAATTGTCTATTACACCCTTTAATTTGAACTTGCCCCTTGTTTTGATCTTGGGTAACTTTGAAGGAGACGGGTGAATAGTTAAAACAGACTTTCCTGCTTGATTTTTAACTGAAAGATAAAGGGTGAAGTTTGGGAAAATGGCAAATTTAGTCCCTCTCTTTGCATTATGTTTTTGTACTATAAAACAAAGTAGTATAGTAGTTTGAGAAGTGGCAAATTAGGTCCCTGGACTTAATAAAAAGGTTATGGATTAGGGTTTTGGGCCGGGTAAGGATAAATGGGCTTGGACTTTGTTGTTTGTTTAATTGGGATCCGGGTATGGTTAAAAAGGGTTTTGGTCCATTTAGGCTTAGGGACTATTTGTGTAATTATAGAAACTTGAGGGACTGAAATGGTGTATTTAGGATTTTGTCTTTAGTGAGTTGACTTTGACTTTGGTTGACTGAGAGTTGAATTTTTGACTTTAGCTTCCGGCTCTTGTACACTCTTCCGTTCTCGTGTTTGTGTTTGCCCGTTTTTGATCGTTTTTATGTGATTTTTGCTATATCCGTACCTGCACACACAAAACACAAAAACAAGCATATCTTTGCCATTTTTAGTCTGTTTTGGTCTTTATTGGGTTTATTTTGATATAAAATGGATATGTGTTTTCACACATATTAAAATTCCCCAAACTAAGAGATTGCGTGTCCTCGCGTAATATTATATACCTTATAACCAAATACCTCGAAACTTCCCCAAACTAAACCTTTGAAAAGTAGCAAAGATTTTTGTGGAAAAAACCCATATTTACCTTTATAAACTTGTTACTCCTTAGCTTTAGCGGTGGAGATGTGTATCCTTGCCAAGCTTATGATAGAATACTCATCACGACCGAGCAATTGAGCGAATTAGTTACATGTTACCACATAGATTAGTTGAGTGATTTGAGTGTTTTCATCTTCCTATTTTGTGAGGTGTTTGGTTGTGTACTTGTAATAGATCAAATAAATGCTTTAATAGAAAATATCCTTAGGGATACATTTTTATAAACTTCTAAAGGCTACTTGAGGACAAGTAGGATTCAAGTGGGGGGATATTTGATGACATCAAATAACGTCTATTTTATAGCATCATTTATCCCATGTATTTAACCCATTTTGTATAATTATTGCAAAGAATTATTACTTAATCGTTTATATTTGAGAATTGCAGTAATTACGGAGTACTTGGTGAATATTAGCAAAAGGCGCGCATTCTGGAGCTTAAATGAAGATATTTTGAAGTTATTCTGAAGACCAATACGCCGTATCCATCAAGGAAGATACGGCGTATCCGTGCCTGCACTCACCAAAGACCACAAAGGAAAGAAGATCAATACGCCGTATCCAGAAGACCAATACGTCGTATTGGAAATATAGTATGTGAATATTCTGGAAGATATCAAACGTGGTCCCTACTCCAAGAAACCCCCAATACGCCGTATCCACTCCCTTGGATACGCCGTATCGAACCGACTTCTAGACCCTATAAATACAAAACTCAAAAACGAGTTTTAAGTGTGCTAAATTATATTCTCGATACCTAAACCACAAAAGTTAATTTTTAGAGGAGAAAAAGAGCAGAAGAGGTCTTGCAACGCATTCCAATCCATAGAAGACAACGTGTAATTTCTTATACTTTTGTAATCGTTCAGTTTCTGGTATCATTCGTTAACCCGGTTAGTTTACCTTGGCTAAATCAATTAATCTTGTATTAATTATGATGTTTAAAGGCTAATACCTTCGGGTATTAGCCATTATTATGAAGATCAGAATGTTTGGTTATGTTTATATCTCGATTGCTTAATTTATCGTTGCATGCTTGTTTATGTTTATCAATTCATACTTGTTTACGTGCTTTTTTATTCGACCTATCATTCAACTGGATCTAGTGATACGGACCAAGTAATCTAGATACCAGGATAGCTCTCCATATAGTAGTTTATACATCTAGAATACTAGGATCACAAATATTGTCCTTCTAAAATCATGCTAAGGATACGCTTCTGGCTTAACTAGTTAACAGAAATTGCTTTTGGTTTATTGAACATGTTGACTAGTAGGTGAATCTAGATAAATCAACAAATAGTGTTCTGATTCCATTGGAGAGTTAGACAAGTGGACTACTAGTGTATAAATTATCATTAAGCAGTAAGTGGGTAAAGTCTCTATGAGCTAGGGTTTAACAAGATCACCATTGCTTTAATCCCTAAGATAGATTATAATCAGGTAATAAGGATGCTTTATGCAGATGCTTTAATTGTGACAGAATTAATGTGTCTAGGTCTTAGAATGAAGTCCCGCCTAAGTCTAAGAATGATATGCCTCTTCGAGATAAGTAATCATTGCACTAAATAAACAAACCAACTTCTAATCGGATTAATGATGGCTAGTACAGTTTTCTATCATAAGGCTCGACCGCTTATTTATCTTTTGTTAATTTTCTTGCGTGGGTTAAAGTGTCTTGAATAGATTGTAGTCACGAAACAAACCCGTGCTAGTCTCTGAGGCTGAAACCCCCCCTTTTACCTGTTAAAATTAGGATTAGAACTAACATAGGATTAGCATAGGTTTAACTTAGATTAGAATTAACATAGATTAGATAACCAAGATATAAATAAATAGAGAGATTTAACCTCGCTTCAAGTGTTCGACGCCCTACTTACCACGAAACTACCAATGATCGGGTACACTGCCCGTTAAAGTGTTGTTTTTGGTTGAGTCGGCAAAATATAAATTTAAAACTTGAATTATAAAAATATACACCACACAACGACACATCATATATTTTATAGAAAGCAGTAAAATCAATGGTTTTAAGAGGTTGGTTGATTAACTAATTAATTAAACTAAATATAATCTATACTACTGGTGATAACTTTATGATAAGATAGTGTATTTACTTAATCATGCATTACTTACTAGATTTCTTCTCCTGATCCTGTTGCCTTGTCACACTCGTGATGATCTGTGCAAGTATTTCCTAAGTCATTAACGAATTACACAAACCCGCCATCTATTTAATATTCCATTACGGCAACACATAAGTAAGGTAGTACGAAGACTATTACAAGGCCCCTAAGAGTATATTAAATGCGATTGAAATATCTTAAGAGGGATCAACCATACTGGGGGTAAGGTAGTATGAAGACTGATACCAGATGGTATCCTTTCTACACTTCTTGCGTTTCCCTAGACGTCTATGCCAATTTAATATCTTATTGTTAGCCTTAAAATATGGTGACAAACACGTAATTACATTAGTTTATTTATAGCGTGGCACATAGGGACTAATAATGACAAGTTACGATAGTTGTGTGTCACTAGGACTATAAATACCCCCTCCATACTTCCATGGAGGGGTGAAGCTTACTTTTGTAAAGTGTGAAAGTGTGTGTTTTCTCTATACAAAAACACACATCTTCCATCCTTTTCCTTTTCTCTCTAATTCAAGGGCTACTTTTCTTTTCCATTTTACCAAGCCTCCGCCGATCATACATCGAAGATTTCACAAACTTGGATAGCATTTTAAAGGCATCTCATCTCGTTGTGAAATATTTTTTGCCCTTGTCCTTTGTACACGTATCATAAGATGTTGATCTTCATATGGGCATCTCGATATATGGTAGGACCCAAAAAAAACCTGCATCAAATTACATTTCCTCTCCCGGGCGGTGTAGATTGCACTATAATTGCCGCCCCCAATGGCCCCCAGGTGGGTCCTTCATTGCAGCTTTTTGAGGATCTCAAGAGCATCTTTGCCCCATGAGGCACGAGCACACCGTCGAATGATTTGATCCGCACAAGTACGAAAAAGATAGGGATCATCCCAGAAATAATGTTTAACGTCCTTAAAAAACTTCCTCTTTTGTTGAGTTGACATTCCTTTGATGATAAAATTCCCCGCATGGTAGTTTGCATAGTCCGCAAACCATGGGGTACTTTCACTAGAAATAACTCCAAAGTTCTAAAAAAAGGAAAATGTACATTGTATGTCTTTGGTTTTCTTAACACAACCTTTATGAGGATTCCCAAGTCAAGAATAAATGGTCCTGGGCCACAAGGAACTCCACTTCCTTTTTTTATCACGGTAAGTGAAAAACAAATGCCTCTTGTTAAGAAGTAAGAATCCCACACGAGCAACCCTCGGCTAAGCGACTTGTTTGTTCATAAGGTACTTTTAAAGCCGAAGTGATCCGTATACACTATCATTTGGATAAGACAAAGATATGGCCAAAAACTTTCAACATACACATCAAACGAACGACAAGCATTTTCCTTTTTCCATGGTAGTGTAATGAATTTTGAGCTCACAGTCATAGTCTTATCTAGAATAATGTATATCTGAAAAATGCATTCATCTTTCGTTTTCCAAGAACTGCACCTATCGCGAAATCACTTGCTTCACATCATGAGTTTGAATGGTAAGTTCCAATCTAAGACAACTAAGATAGGAGCAGTCGGTATAGGCGTTCTTTTTAAAATAGTCTGAAAACATCAATACAACTTTAGAAAACACAAAACGGTTTTTCCTTCTTAAGAATGTGGGACATTGGTCTAGCACATTTTTAGAAAAGTCATGGATAAATCGCGGTAAAAACCAGCATGTCCTAAGGAAACTCCTAACCACCATTACCTGTAGTCGGGTTAGGGAGCTTAGCGATAACATCGACTTTAGCAGCACGATCGCCCTCAATTCGCCCGCCTTAGAAAATTAATGCCCTAACACAATTCCTTCTTTCCACATAAAGATTTTTGGTCACTTCTCTCGGGGGGACTAAACTATATGCATTTCTACGCGTGCCCATCAATATTTCACAGGGACATTAAGTGAAGCAACATCTTAATGGATAAAAACTACAAAGCATTAGTATCTGATTGTGGACTTTCAAGGTCAGTACAACGTCTTAGCAGAATTTATTTAACAACACAAACTGCAGGCGCGTTTGGATACTTATCTTGGCATTACTAATATGATAAAGATCTCAATTATCTTGGCATTACACTATCTAAGTCTATCAGCAAAATGATTCTTAGTTTTTGTATTTGCTCCTGATGAAATATCTCAATAAGTACGCATATGTTACAAAAGGGCAATGCCAAAGAAAAGTGGCGCCAATATCCTAAGAAAATCATATTATTATGTAAAAATAGAAGGGAAATGCAACTCCTAGACAATTAGCTTCATTCTCTATTTATGGAAATGGAGTTTTTTATAGTTAAATGACTTGCTACTTTTTTCTGTTAGGAATATATACCAAGGGTACCAGTTAAAATTTATTAACTAGTAGTTAATGATGCGCATTGTTCACTATCAAACTTACTGCCTTCACTGAGGAAATAACATACTCCCTCCCAGGAGCATTTAACACATCAGATGGCAGCCTTATTTTGCAGTAGTCATCATTTTCCAATAGTTTCTAAAGTAGCATATCATAAAAAGACAGAATTGAGTCATTAAATTAGCAAAGTGATGTAGTGTGTTAAACAGGATAACTAATTGGATCTGTTGATTCTACGAATACCCAGAAACAATTCTTCTAATTATCGTTGATTCGAGAGGAATACCGATAGTTAGGCAAATTCTTGACAAAACTGCCAAAAATGAACTTTTCATATATTTTGGAACTGAATAGCCAGATGCTTAGTACAATACTTAAATAGGAAAATGAAACTGAAACGGGCCCTAAAAGACAAACGGGCCGAAAGTTATGCCAAAAACAAAAGTTCCAAATTCTTAAAAAAAACACGAAAATGTAAATAACTCCTAAAATATGATGATTCAAGGCTCGAAACTCCCGTAACCCAACTACGTTTGGTTACCACGGCGATCTCCTCGTTCCAAGCTTCGAAACGGCTGGTCTTGGGCCTGAAACGGATCATCTGAGCCCAAGTTATGACCTTTTAAAAAAAGGGCCTTTCTTCACACGATCTTGGGCTTCCAGAAATAAAATAGCCCGTTCTTCAATACTTGGGCCTGCATCATTCTCCCCTGGATAGACAAAATTCGCCCTCGAATTCACAACAGGATCATCATCAGATGAATCACCGTGATAAGGCAACAAGTGCTTCACATTAAAGACATCAGAACAACGAATATGGCTTGGTAACTTCAAACGGTAAGCATTGGAGTTAATTTTCTCGACAATTTCTAGCGGGCCAATCTTCTTAGCTGATAATTTATTATACTCACCCACTGGGAAACGGTCCTTAGTTAAAATAGCCCACACAAAGTCACCCACTTCAAAATCTACTTGTCGCCGCTTTTGATCTGCATCCTGCTTGTACTTGGAATTAGCTCGAACCAAGTTATCACGAACAGCTTTATGAACTTCATGCAACCCTTCAACAAAATCCTGCACTTTCTTGGGAACCAATACAAAATTTTATGTATATTTTTTTGAATTTAAGGAGGAAAAAAAAAAAATCCAGTGCCATTTTTACCACGGACCTTAAAACAACAAAGTTCCAAAAAACAGCTACTATACAATGGAGATTCCTTCCAAAAATTCACACCGTTTTAAATTCTTTCGTATTCTCATAAAACTATTTTCACACCAAACACATGGTTTTCATGGTAGAACAAAAAATACATTTATTATTGGGATTATAATTAAAGATTGGATGGGGGGGCACAATTTATTCTTTGATAAACCACTAGTATTTTTTTCCCTTAAAAAAAACGCTTTTCAGGGGGGGAGGATTTAAATATTTTTTCTTTTAGTTTTTCTTTTCCGTTGGATTTTGATTCTTCTTAATTTTACATATTGCGGCATTATGTTACATTCAAAACAACCAGTTGCCACCAAAATATAATAAAATTAACCTTTAGGCCCTTTTTTGGGAAACTTTGGAGGCATAACATTTGTTTTACCCCTGACTTTTTTTTTTTAACCCACCCAACCCCCCACACCACAACCGGGTTTTGTTTCTTTTTTTTTTGTGTTATTGGGGGGGGGGGGCTTTAATTTTTTTATGTTGTTTCACCGAATCCTGTGGGAAAGTTAAGTAGAAAGCTCAAAAAGGAAGTTTTAAACCGAAAGGATACAAAATTTAATGTTCAAAGGGTTATAATATTAGGATTATTCCATACGGTTTTTCAGGGGGAACTTTCTCCCTTTATACCCACTGGAGATTAGCCACCCACCCACTCGTTTTTGGCTTGGAGTTTTTAATGTGCTCCATTTTAATGAACCACAAAAGGGGGCCTTAATCATTGCGTCAAGTCCCTTTCTTGCCGTTTTCCATTTCTCTTCACTTTCCCCCCACAAAGGCAATGTCCAAAAATCCATCCTTGGTGGACGGGGGGACCCCCAACTCCTAAACTTATATTATTCGGATTTATGAAAAAAATTTTTGGATAAAAAAACAAAGATCAATTAAACCGGCATGGATTCTTACTGTTTTTTGCCATTTTGGGGCCCACAATCTTTATCACGACTCGAAAAACAATACATTAAAAGCCCAAATAATGGACAATCTCAGTAACTGGGGGGACTAACTTACTAGGCTTAGTAGGTATAAATTATGTTCTGTGGTCTTTACGTTGGTATATAAATACCAACCTTTTCAAAGGTTTTTTTTTTAATGCCAAAAATTTATAGTACTAAGGCCATCCTTAGGATTACTATACCCAAAATTTCCATGGGAACCCACTAAAAAAACCAAAATTACACAAGGGGGACAAAACCCAAATGGAAAAACAAAAAAACAGAGGGGGGGGGGGGGGTACTAATTTTCATTGTGCAGGATTGCCATTTTTACTGTTGAAAAAATTGGATTTTTTCTTGAATTAAGTATCTTTATTTCTCCAAAAGGCGATAATACAACTTTTGATGAAACTTCGCTCAATCTTTAAGGGCTATTAAAACAAATCTACCATTTCTTATCTTTTTCTTTTTAATTTTCCATTATTTACTTTTAATCCATTATTAACTTATCAATTGTACTAACTTCGAAAGATCTAAACTGATATGACTGTCAAAAGATAGCGTGAGTACTCGCACATTATAATTATTGGGTTAAAAGTTTTGAAGGACAAAGTTACATGTTGTTTTCAATGATAGAAACACAATCCACGTTATTGTCAATTTAACAGAGCATGAGTGAGCAGATCGAAAATTAACAATCAAGAACATTTAACAAAATTATTAAAACTAGCACAACTATGATAACAATATATGATCTGATTAATACAATTATTAATCAAACTAACACAAACAAATACAAAATTTAGCAAACTTACTAAGTAAACAAGGTATTACCTTTGAATTTTTAAGACAAACTGAAACCCTAACTTCAGTTTGAGAATCCACTTCTACAACCTGAACCGTTTCCGAATATTAGATCCAACTAATAAAACCTAACCTTAATGGCGTGGGAAGACCGTGGAGCCTTCAATTTCGCAATTGCTAGCGCCAAAATCAAAATTGTCGCCGAAACAGATGTAATTTTCTAAATTAATAGCGGGCTCATTTTCCTCCAAATTTGGTGAGTGAAAGAATATTATAAGTTACCCAACAAGTCCTTCATGTTGACTATAATACATTTCTTATATTTTTTAAACCAAGCTTAAATATATGTCAAAATAGTCTATGGTGTAAATGAGCCGTGCTCGAGCTTAGTCAGACTCGAGCTCAGCCAGAAATTTTGAGAAGCTTGAGCGTGGCTCGTTTCGAGAGACTCAAGTTCGACTCACGCTTGACTATTATCTTTAAAGTGAAAACATGATATGATAAATGTATGCTTAATTAATCAATTTTTAGTTATAATCTTTAGGCTACTCGAGCTTGTTTAATATTTACAATTGATAATCGTATAGGATCGCCAAGATCGATATTTGAGTATGAACTTCGAGGTCGAGCTCGGATCTCTCTCTAAGCGTCAAGTCGTTTGCTCTTTTATCATGTTTTTCGAGTAGTGTGCACGCAACTTGACTAGTAAACAAAAACCCTTTGCTTTACATGTGATTTATATCATGTTCTTTTTAACTCTCATTGTGTTTGTTGGTTGACTATTTCATATGTTCTAATTTATTTATCACTTGTAATTTGAATTAGTGGTTACAAGTATAAATAATGAATGGTTTCTACACATCGCTCACAATTTTATAAAAAGAATATTTTTATAAAAAAGGAATAGGTAACTATAAGAGGGGAAGGGCATCATGTTTTCTAACCCAAAATCATATGAAAAAAATCAAAATTATTAGGGGTTTTAAATTTTGCGGGTGGAAATTAGCCGAAGGGGCCCTGGGGGGCCCCCATTTTACGAATTTATACGGGTTTTTTCATGTATTTTGGCGATAAATAATTTGCTTACCCAAAAGTTCCTTTAACGTAACGCTTTTTAATGCTTTCTTGGCATCCTAACAAGGGAAACCTTTACGCTTGGGTTAAAAAAATCTACGGTAATTCAAAGGGGTAAACCCAACCGCCGTTTTATCTTTGGTGCCATCACACCCATCAACCACATTACTTCACGTTGTATCCCCTCCACACCCCTTCTTCGTTTCGTGGGGGAGTTGTACTCCCACCCCACCTCCCACCGTCACATTAGTTGATCAAAGAGAAGAAAAATCTTGGTGGTATAAAAGACAATAAAACCCATTATATTTGATATTAGAAAACTCGAAATTGCCGGGGGGGGACAGATAAACAAGAAAAAATCAAAAAACCCAACTTTCAAAACTTCAAATAGCTACTTCCCTATTTTTTTTTACTATTTGAATGATTATGAGAAGAAAAATCATATGGTTTTGGGGGTTTTTGTGGGTGGTTTTGTGAATTGGTGGGGGTGGATACACGGACGACGGGGGAAGCCGTGGAATATTATTTAGGCCTTCCGGTATCAAATCATTTTTAAAATAACATTCAAGTACAAATAAAGTATCTCTTAAAACTTAATTTTATTTTTGATCATTTAATTATTTAGGTTGTTTCCAAAAAGCTAAGATAAGAAACCATCAAAAAACCAAAAAAGTTTCAACGCCCAAAACATTGTGGATTTAGGCAGTTTTTATGTAACAAAAAAAGTGTTTTACGGTTTATATCATAATAAAAACCCCAAAAAGATTGAAATAAGTGTTCTCTAAAGGGATCTAATATTAATATGGGGGACTCACATATATTAAGTTATTTATTATATTAAACCCCACGGTGGGGGGGGACTCTAAAACAAGGGCGGTCCCCTATTAAAATTTAATATGGGGGTGGGGACCATGAAGCTTTTATTTTTATTTTTCCCCAGGTCGGTCATAATTTATGTTTCATTTTTATAAATTAGGTGGGGGGACCCTACTAAAAAAACCGTGGTCTTTGGTATAAGTATATTTTATTTAGGATCCCACTCATATTAAGTGTTCATAGTAAAAATGAACTTAAAGAGGGGGGGGGTTAATTTCGAAAAAAAATTAATTTTGAAAAAAAAAATTTTAAAATTATATCCAAAATTTTTTAAAAAAAAAAATTAATTTTTTTAAAAAAAATTTAGAATTTTTTTCAAAATTAACTTTTTTTTCAAAATTAAATTTTTTTTTCTAAATTAAATTTTTTTCTAAATTAACTTTTTTTTTTAAATGCTTGGTTAAAATTTTTTTAAAATTAAATTTTTTTCGAAATTAAAATTTTTTAAAAAAAATTTTTGGTTAAATTTTTAAAAAAAAAATTTTTCGAAATTAATTTTTTAATCAAAAAATAATAAATCTCAACAAAATCATATAAAGGACTAACGATGCAATAATAAAATAAACGATCGTTAGAAATTTAACTTGAAAACTTGTTGATTGCCTAACATTGCAACCAAAAACAAGATGTAATAGGGCTTTTTCTTGGGAGTATTGGTTAAAAAACTCCTATCTTATTTCTTTGTAATGTCTTTCTAGCTCCTTGCTAGTTTTTTTAATAAAGTTGTCGTTCAGAAAAAAAAAAACAAGATGGATACCTTAAATTGAGAAAAAAAAAATAAGTACCTTTACTTGACATTGGACATAAGATGGGTACCTTTTTGTGCGATTTGCCCTTTACAATTTTAGTGAGGTCATTCATATATTCTTATTGCTATTGATTCGTGGGCCTATCACATTCTCTACTTTCGTGTTAACAATGGCCTGAAACTTACATAATTTCTTGCATGTTACATACTTACATTAGCATTAGTTAACTAAACAGAGATTATTAAAATGTTCAACGTAAAAGTTCAAATGAATTATCGATCAAATTGTGTGTAGTAGCAGCCGATGGTCATAATGGTAAAAACACTTCTGACTTTGATTTTTTTGTAATTTACAACAGCATCCAATCGTCAAAATTATTGAATTACTAATGACTTTTAACTAAAGTGTTAATGATACCTACTGTTAAGTAGATGATGTATAATTGTATTAATACAAAATATTATGAAACAATATTGCATGGCTTCGTATGAATATCCGTCTGTTGTGTAGGATTTTGCTAACGAGAGCCGTCGTTAAGAGATCAATTTTATTCCAATTCATTTTAGTAAACTAATCATCCGTGTAAAAAAAGTATTAATTATGTTTTCACTTTTTTCCGGATAGCATTCGTGTTTTTCGGAGTTTTTTATCAAGTGATTATCATTCATTCTATATTTTAAATAGCTGATTTTTCAAAAAAAATAAGCATAATCTCTTGACAATCTTGTATGCCAAACATCAAATATATCTTTTAACCACACTTCTTAGAGTTTTCATTAGCAAAATCCAATAAAGTATTATCTGTAGTTATGACTTCAGTCGATTATAACACAAAGTAAGTGGTGTATAACTAATCAAAAAAAAACTTTGGTTTAAAAAATATGGCAAACTGTAATATTTATGTGACGTGTGGATGTCAACTATATCTACATTATCTCTACCAATTTTACTCTTGGTATGACTTTGAATTTATCACCACACTTAAAGAATAAAAGAATCGCTATAATATACTCCTCCGTCTCATAATTATAGTCCACTATTTACTTTCGAGGTCTTTATTTCTTAACTTTAACTTTAAATATTTTTGTTTGTGTTATATAATACTTGATGAAAACTATACCAATGAAAAATATATTAAAAACTCAATTCATTCATATATTTTGCATCAAATTTTATATAACACAAAAAATAATAATTAAGGTCAAAGTTGTAAAATAAAGACTTTAAAAGTCAATAGTGGACTATAATTATAGGACAGAGGGAGTAAACAACTAGCTTATAAAATCGCAAAATTCGCGGGTAGCTAAATAAAAATTTTATTTATAAACAAACATGAATAAAAATCCATTAGCTATACAAAACAATTAAGATGTACTTCACATAACAAATCAGTTTTGAAAACATGAATAATGAGCAGTAGCTAGTCGTATTATAACTTCTCATAAATGAACATAAAATCCATTAGCTCTACAAACAACATGTTGAAGGAATATCAAGTAGGAAACCCGTCAAGAAACACATATAGTAAACAAATTAGCGAATTGACCCGTTCTTTCCATTCAAGTATCTATATTATTAATTTACGTATTCATGTAATCAAATTTAACTCTAGAAACGTCAACTGTGTGAAATATAATACAACTCATATCTACCGATTAATTGGAATATTGTTGCAACTAACACTCCAAAATCATTGTGACGAGAGGAGTCCATAAAGCGGTATGAGCACATTGACGAAAAGGCCTTGTATGTAACATATTCTTGTTAGGGCAAGACAATATCTTTTTAAGTAGTAAAAAATATAATTTTGTTAATCTGCCATTAACTAAAAGCCAAATAAAACACTATTAAGATATTAAATGAAAGAAAAGATCATAATTAATCTCGAACACCCGTTAAAGGTTTAAACATAACATAATATATAATAAAATTCAGAAAGAAATAAGACTATCAAATATCATGTACACACCTTAAATTTTACAATAATGATTTAAAAAAAGTAAGTGACATAGAAACAAAAGAAAATCATAACAAAGTTATAAGATTGTCATTTTAGTTTATTTGAAGCATGCATGTCGTTGTACAATTTTTTTTTTTGAACGGCATTTTATATAAAAACTAGCAAGGAGCTAAGAAAAGATTACAAAATAAGAAAAAAAACATTGACTACATGATCTTAAACCCTTGTTGTTGTTGATGGCTTAAATATTAGAGGGTGATAGTTTTTGTTAATCGTATGTATTTGATATTAGCCAGACACCACCAAATGTTACCATAGAATGAATTAAATTTGTGAGGGAATATAGTAGTAAAAGATTAATAAATTTGAAGGACTATAACTATTATTTTGAAATAAGGAATTGAAGCTACGTATGGAGAATTAGTGATGTTATTCATTTTTTTTAACGGCGAATTTTATTAAACTAGCAATATGCTAGAGAAAACATTACAAAGAAATTAAATGTGGATTTTTTAACCAATCCACCCAAGAGATCACCCTACGACAACGACTATTACACCAGTTATACAAAACAAAAATATATTCATTTGTGACCTCGAATGTACTTTATAAAACAAATCATTTTCAAAGTAGATGTGCTTAGCATAACAAATTAGTTTCGAAAGCATGAATAGTGAGTAGTAGTTAGTCGTCTATATAACAACTTCTCATAAATGCACATTAAACTCCATTAGCTCTACAACAACATATTGAAGGAATATCAAGTAAGAAACTCGTCATTACGCACGTATAGTAAACGAATTGGCAAATCGACCCATGTAATCTTTTAATTTTAAACTCATCATATGTTTGAATTATAATAAAATTCATTGCAACTGTATTAGAATTTTTTTTAAATCAACACCCTAAAAATCATTACAGAAGATTAAAGGAGTTCATAAAACAGTTTTATGCCATTGACGAAAGGGCAAAAAAAAGGCAAGTCAACATCTTTTTATATTGTAGAAAATAGTTTTTTTTTGTTTAATTTGTTATCAACTTAAGGCGAAACTAAACAATGATTTTAAGATGACCTTTTTAGTCGATTTGAAGCCTACATATCTTGTGTGTATTACATATGTAAATAAAAGTTTGTTGAAAACTTGACATTTAAACACAATCAAATAAAACATGTTATTTAATTTTAAATTTTATAGTAGATGACATTAAAAAATTAATATGCACGATTAATTACTACAACAAAGAAAAAAAGAAAGAAGTTCATAATCAAAAATTGTCTATTTTTCATGATCAGTTATTTTCACAGTTGATCCAAAATTTAATTTATGAAATTTAATAAATTGAAAAAATAAAAGAGGGATTTAAATTAAATTAAATGAGTATGTAACTAATTTTCAGGATTGTTGTTACATAAATTTTAAAATGAGGGACTTAAAATTAAATATCTTTTATTTCTACATAAGCATTAGTGACATCATTAATGATGTCATTAGTGATGTAATTAGTGACATAAAAAAGATTCAAAAAGATTTTGTTTTATTATAGATATAGATAAGGGCAAATCGCATAAAAAGGTACCCATCTTAGGCTCAATGTCAATTAAAGGTACTCATCTTTTTTTTTCTCAATTTAAGGTATCGATCTTTGTTTTTGTTGCAACGTTAGGCAATTAACATGTTTTTCGGTTACATTTCTAACGATCGTTATTTTATTATTGCATCGTTAGTCCTTTATATGATTTTGTTAAAAAAAATATTTTCTAGATCTGACCCGTCCAAAACGACCCTCTATATCACATTTTCACGACTCGGGTTCTAAAGAGATTTTATGCGAAACGACGTTTCGGACAACTTTTTAGTTTTAACCGAGACCTGAATCTCAACAGAAAATGACCAAAATGCCCTTACGGGATTCTGCTGGAACTTATTATATTTTTAATAAAACGCAGAAATTTGACTTTCGGTTTTGACCCGCTATCATGCGATTTTAAAACTAACAAACCTCGCGGCAAAGTAAAATGTCATTCCGAACAACTTTCATGTTTCGCCGGAAGGCTATAACGGACTCGACAGTGCTCAAATCGGATGTTTTCAAATCTGCCAGCTTATTACATTTTTATACACATATTTTTATACACGTTTTTCTACATGATTTTATCCACGGTTTTATACACACATTTTTATAGACACGTTTTATACACACATTTTTATACACATATTTTTATACACGTTTTTACACACATTTTTATAAACATATTTTTATACACGTTTTTACACACAATTTTATCCACGTTTTAAAAAAAAGTGCATAAAAATGTGTCTGTAAAAACGTGTATAAAAATGTATGTATAAAATCGTGGATAAAAGCATGTAGAAAAACGTGTATAGAAATGTGTGTATAAAAACGTGTGTATAAAAATGTGCATAAAAATGTGTGTATAAAAACATGTATAAAACTATGTATCAAAACGTGTAAAAAATGTGTATAAAAACGTGTAAAAAATGTGTGTATAAAACGTGTATAAGTTTTAAAATCGCATGATAGCGGGTCAAAACCGAAAGTCAAATTTCTGCGTTTTATTAAAAATATAATAAGTTCCAGCAGAATCCCGTAAGGGCATTTTGGTCATTTTCTGTTGAGATTCAGGTCTCGGTTAAAACTAAAAAGTTGTCCGAAACGTCGTTTCGCATAAAATCTCTTTAGAACCCGAGTCGTGAAAATGTGATATAAAGGGTCGTTTTGGACGGGTCAGATCTAGAAAATATATATTTTTTAACAAAATCATATAAAGGACTAACGATGCAATAATAAAATAACGATCGTTAGAAATGTAACCGAAAAACCTGTTAATTGCCTAACGTTGCAACAAAAACAAAGATCGATACCTTAAATTGAGAAAAAAAAAGATGAGTACCTTTAATTGACATTGAGCCTAAGATGGGTACTTTTTTATGCGATTTGCCCTTAAAAGTATGTAACATAAATACAACATCCAAGTACACTAACAAACAAGAATTAACTAACATAGTTTTTCTTTGTGTTCGTCGTCTTGTTTAGTTTGACAAGCATAAAATCATATATGCCGTGTTCGTTTAACGAAGTAAATTTTTGAGAACTGATCAAGGCAAACAAAATAGAATGTATCGAGAAAGATTAGAGTATTCGTCATGCACTTTGCTTTCCATTACACTGATAGCAAATTCCACAAGTAGTTGTAGAACCACCTTCAAAATCTTTTTCATCTTTTATCTCACATGAACTTAGCTCCATATGTTCAAGCTACTAATCTCAAATAATAACCGACTATCGGTTTTGTAAGCAATCGTCAAGATTACAACCAGCAGGAGCTAAACTAATAAAGCAGAAAATAATATATGCCAAACTAACCTAGTCGGTTTGACACGCCATATATTATAATCAAAGGTATATATCTTCGTTATATACGGATTATCATATTAGTATTCAAATCCAAGATCGGGGGAATTGCATATATATCAAACTTTCGTTATTTGCAATAGATTGTGAGAGAAGCAATGAGACGCATACTCTATTTTTTTTACATAAGGGTTACCTTCGTTTTCTTATAAATGCATGTGTTATGTTGCTTCCCAATCTTTTATATAATAAAAGAATTACATCATTTCGGAGTTTTTCATCAAATTGAATCATATGAATTTAAAAACTAGACCAATCAGAACGCTTGATTTTGCCACGTAGGCAAAATCGTGTGATCTGATTGGTCAATAAAAAGTCAAAATTAAATCGATTT
>BQNB010034101.1:8835-51847 GCA_026074375.1 Tanacetum coccineum
GTTTCTGATTACACTTACTATATATATTTTATATTTTATTATATATTATATATATTTTAAGGTGTGGTTTGGACGGATCATAACTCCTCTCCTCATCCCTTATGGACGGTTTTCCAAAGTGATAATCTATTACTTGGCAAGTAATAACAACATCCATCGACGTCCTGATTCTGCTGTTCATCACACTGGAGATGATTATGTCTTAGGAAATCTCAAGTTTGTTCCTAAAGGTGAGTCAGTTGAAGTGTTTGGAATGGCAATTCCCGATCCCCTGATAACTGAAGCCATTCAACAATCCTCGTATTATCCCAAGTATCTGCAGATGGTTGCTGAGAATACAAAGAAAACCCCTCGAGAAAGTGCAAGCATGCAACCTGCAACAAAGCGTGCTACGCCCAAGAAGCCCACAACCACCACACCAGTCAAACAATCCAAACCAGCTCCTCCTCCCTCAAAGAAACCTTCCAAGCGTAAGCTTCCACAGAAAGTTAGAAAGGGGAAGCCCACTTTCCGACTTGTTGACGAAGATGATGAAGCTCAACAAGAATCCATTCCTCACGAAGAAGGTAATGATCCTGAACTCGAACTAGCTAAGAAGTTGAGTCTGGAAACACCTCAAGAAAAGGGCGAAGGAGAAGGCGATGATGCAGACCTGGAACGAGCTATCAAGCTTAGCTTGGATCCAGCCTTTCTGCCACAAGGTCAGGCACCTGTTGGAGGAGTAACGATCAGGGATCCAGTGTCAGAAACAACTCCCAAACTGCATGAAGTAGTGGGAAAGGGAAAGGCCGTTGTATCTGAAGAACAAGTAGCGCATTCCCTGATCGATATGTCAAAGAAGAAAAGATCTACAGATCAGTTTATCCTTGCTAGGCGTGATCAAACTCCTCCTGATTCGACAACTGGACCCTCTTCTCAACCCGATGATGACACATCAGATAAAGAGATCCATGAATCTTCATCCACGTCGGATTCAGAACGAACAGAAAGTGAAACAGAAACCGCTGCTCCTAAAGATGACAAAGATCAAGGTGAAGTAGACTCGTCTACCGTAACATCAGGAGTAAGCATTCCTGTATCAGACCCTGAGAAAGCACATGAGGCTCTGGCTGGACCAGACCCTGAGCCCATGGAAGAAGACCAGACTGGATCAGACTCTGGAAAATTACATGTGTCTCTTGCTGGACCAAACCCTGAGCACATGGATGAAGAATTCCTCGCCACGGCCTACCCAAAGGTTCATGAAAACCTGAAGCTCATAACGTGTCATCGATGACAAACCAGAAAGTCATTCTGGTTCTATGTCATCCATGAAAAATCTTGATGACACATTTAACTTTGGGGATCAATTTCTTCATGACAAACCAACCGAAGATGAACAGGAGAAATCTAAAGTTAGAGAGGAGTCTGATTCCACCATACCTGATTCAAGTCATCAGACAGCAACTTCAACTCCTCCAGTGATTGCTCCCTTCACAGAGGTCTCATCGTCTAAGCCATCATTACTGGTCACTCCTCCACCAATCAACACGGAAGCTACAACAATCACCACATCTCTCCCTGAAATCACTCCATTCATCGCCCTTCAGTTAAGAGTGGCAAAATTGGAGCAAGAGATGTCTGAAGTAAAGAAGACTGATCTCTCTGCTGATGTGTTGGCTTCAATAAGATCCCAAGTTCCTACGGCTGTTAATAATTATCTAGGAACAAAAACGTGATGATGCATCTCTTAAGGGTTTTTTTTTCTTTTTTTTTTTTTTTTTTTTTTTTTTTCTTTTTTTTTTTTTTCTTTTTTTTTTCTTGAACGACACACTGCAGATTTAATCGAGAAATACTCTGTGTTTTATTGCTGGCCCAAGTTTGTCTAAAGAATCATAGAATTCTGAAAGAGAACCGAAGGGATTATCCGAGCCTAAAAAGGAACTAGTAGGAGAAACATGATTCAACTTCTCTATCGGCTCAACTAATAAGTTGATCTTGAAGGAATTTGATTCTAAAAGTGCTCTCTTCAGTTTACTGAATAAAGAAGAAGTCTGCCAACAAAAACACCACCAACTACCGTCTATACCATGCTCTTATGGAAGCTTTGATAGCGGATGAAGACGCCATGGATAAGGAAGTTGCAGACAAGGTAAAAGACCACAAGAGAAAGCATGATAGTGATGATGATGAGACGTGTTGATGATGAAGGTCCCTTCTTTTTTTTGTTTTTTTTTTTTTTTTTTTTTTTTTTTTTTTTTTTTTTTTTTTTTTTTTTTTTTTTTTATTTTTATTTTTTTTGTTTTTTTTTCTTTGTTTTTTTTTTTTATTTTTTCTCTTATTTTTTTTTTTTTTTTTTTTTTTTTTTTTTTATTTTTTTTTTTTTTTTCTTTTTTTTGTTTTTTTTTTTTTTTTTTTTTTTCTTTTTTTTTTTTTTTTATAGCTGGTTCAAAACCAGGGTTGTCAACAAAGAGAAGGAGAATCTGATTCTGCTGCTTCTGGGTCAGCTAAAACCTCCTCTGAAAGATGATGACAAGTTCAAATGAAACCAAGGGAGTATGAGGATCTTTTTCCAAAAAACATCCAACTCTTACTCATATCTGGATGGCAGATCACTGACACAAGAGAGGTGTGTTGTCTCTTCGATGCACAGATCTGAATCCCGATTCAGAAACACTCTGAACAATCTTCAGAGGGACATTTTAAAGTAGATAAGAACGAAGGAATGACTCAGATATGGAGGGACATGACAACGCTCACATTCCCAAGGTGTCGACCCTCTACGTGGTTTAAGCCGATTCCAGAAGCGAGAGGACCTGCTAACACTGAACCAGAATGACCATTCCTTAAATGATTTCCCAGATACCAGAACATAATGGGCCAAATTGCATACGCCACAACGTTGAAAGTTCTGGAGGAAAACAAGCTTCAAAGGAAGACGTATGATATTGGGTCGTTCATCAAATGGTTCTGCAGGCGAACAGGAAAGAAGAAGCTCTACAAAGCTAACTTAGAAGGACCAGCATTCAACCTTGTTAAAGCCTTTCCACAATGTAACAGTGTCATTCTATAATATCAGATGGATGAATGCCTCATAAGTGCTGACCAAATAAAGTTGATTGAGTTAATCTAGATTAGGGTCATCAATTTTGAGAATATATATGAAACCACTCGCCATTAGGAGGACAATACACCGGTCAGGTAACTATTCAACCACCAATTCTTCTTCAATAAGGATCTGGATTATCTGCTGACAGGTGACAAAGAGCGAAAAATTGCCTTATCCATATCCAAGCTCAAAGCCGCTCGTTACCTAGACTTTGGCCTTGAAGAATTAGTTCCATCGTTGTGGGTTGAGAGTGAACGCGAATATGACATCAGTGCGGTCTATGACATCACTCACTGGTGGTTTAGGAGGAAGGAATTCTATATCAACAAACACAGTGAGTCCTCTGATCGTGAAGCAGTCAGATCGCAGATGCGAATTCTCAGTGTGATCAGTGTCAAAGGTTTGTAAAATATGGATACAACTACTAAGAGAGATAAATCTTGCGAGCTGATTACTCCAAGATTACAAGATATCGGAAAGGATTTCAAAAATCCTTGATCCAATGATTTTGAGATCTGTTCCTTCTCAATATCTAGAAAAGCTTAACCATTGCCCAGAGACAGACATGACCAGTCTTCACAAGCGGTCAACATGTAGATAGAAACTGGTGATCAGGATTCGTGTGGGAGACTTGCAGCTCGGGATTGAAATTATCAAAAACATAAGATCACCTTGAACGTCAAATTGGGATTGCAGCTGCTATTACTTCAAGAAGAGCTATACGATCGTCCCTAAGCCAAGGGCAGTTGTCTACAGAAACTGAAATGATCATAAAGGATAGCTGATGAGGCTGAATGAGCTTCACAAGTTTAGTGATGGGACGTTGACAAGAGTCATGGAAAAGCTGGACCAAATGGTTAAAGACTTTCATCTGTTCGAGTATAATAAGGGCATGGAGACTAGGAAGTGGTCAGAGGATGACAAGAGAAGAAGCAAAGACTTCATCACAGCAATCGAGAAAAGACTACACGATCAGAAAGGAATCTATAGAATCTAGACAGCTTTGTTGGAGGAAGAATAAGAGATTACATTGACTCAGGCTGATCAAAGAACTACGGACGACATTCGTCATTACAATCAAAAGGTCAATCTTATTTCTTATGTGGAATTAGTATACCTTGTACATTAGTAGGTAGTTAATCTCTTGATGGTTAAGTGTAGGAGTAATTTATATCCCTCAACGATTGAGGGGGAGCAGTTATATGTCTCTTACACGTCTTGCGAATTAAGGCCACACTTTTCTCCCAAATTTTATAACATATTTAAATCAATTGATATCCAAAATGTCAAAGGGTTTAAAATTTTTGATAAGGGGAGAAAATGTGTTAAAATATGTGTATAATAATGAACAGTTGATTTTTAGACTCATATTACTCGCCCAATCGTGCCTAAACAATTTCGATACCGAAGCACATGTTGAGGCGAGGTGCGTTTATGAAAAATGTCAAAAATAATCGAGGTACTAAACGCTTTGATATTTATATCATAAGTACCTTAATTGAATTTTCAATTGGTTTTATGGAAAGGAGAACTGTACCAAAAGACCGACCATGCATCTTACTTAATTGGAGTTATAAGGTTGGTAAGGTTAGGTACTATTCCCAATGATCCAGCCATAACCGGAGGGATCTACCCAGGGACAATCCACTAGTTAGTGTAGAAGTCCTTAGGTATGACATGAAAAGGAGTAAAAGAGTGGAGAATAGGAAACGACTGAGATGGAGCTAGTACTGGAATAAACCCAACAAGGTTCTAGTCATGAAGTCTCGGTAAGCACTGAAGGGGTTGAAGAATTAAAAAGAATTGTAAAGATAAAGGGTGTAAAGAAAGAAGCCCTCCATTCACTTAGGCAGAAACCGGGTCAATTCATATGCTGCCAGAATCACTAAGATGATTGCTGACATTGAAGATCGACATCATGGACCCAGTGATGCAATGCACAACCCTCCCTAGCCACTCAGAATCTTTCAAAAGATTTCTGTTTCATTTCTCACGGAGACTAAACACGTTATCTATTGACTTTCTCACTCCGAGTTAGTTGATATTGAACAGGTGGCAGTCTGCTCCAGCCTCCGATTACTAGAACCAAAACGCACTATTGAGTCTAGAGCCAAGAGATCGTCAATTAATCTCATTAGGACACATATCCAATTCTCTTGTCTTTCACACACTGTGGAAACAAGTCTATCCTAAGAGTCCTACGCATTATCATTGTGATATTGCCAGAACATCCGAGTGAAACGATGGTTTTTCACAATGAAGATGGAAATCCTGCTAGAGCCAACATCAAACAAGCTCTAGGTAGGTGACTTGTGCGATTCTATAAGAATCAATCTTGTGACAACTGGAAAGAAACGATGGTGCGATTCTGTGTGAATCAATCTTGTTCCAGTATAAGAATTGACGGTTATTGATCATTTGACAAACAATCAAAACTCTCGAAGTGTTACAAAATTCTTTCATAAGAAACACTTAGTCTGTCTTTTCAAATCAATTTTCTCTTTATTACTAACTGTTTCATTACAGGATATCTTAAAGATGGAGATGGAGATGGAAATTCCCAGTTCCTGAGATGTCAAGTAAATAACCGAATGCCAAGACACGACCTACACTTGTTATGATGTTATGAAAGACCTCATAAAGGTGTCAAAGCTTCCGCAAACTCTGATGTCATGTATTTCTTCACAAGTGCACAAGATGGCGATCCATCACAAGATGATGTAAGATTATGTTTGGGCGATGATCTCAAGAAAGCTCAAGATCACAGTCAAAGACAAGCGTAAGATGAATCAAAAGATTACTATCCCAAATGTACAAGATATCAAATGTCTACGAGCTAAAGACTGAAGTGATTAAAGTTTGGTATTTTCAGGGGTGACCTCCCTTAGGGGGAGATTGTTAGATATTAGAAAAAGACTCGGTCACCCCGTGTATTTTACTGTTTATTATAGCTCGTAGTTTAATAGTTAATAGTACGTTTTTTGGTTTTAAGTCGGGTATGAATACCCGGTATATTGTAAGTACTATATATAGCCTCTTCCAACTTTGGAAGAGGCAAGCTAGTTATTATTTCATTTCATAGAAAACACTTTCTCTCTCTAAGATATTCTCTCTCAAGTGTTTCTCTCTCTAGAAACTAGCCAGATCCAAGAATCGACCCCGTGTTATGATATAGGATATACCACACAATCGGCTATCAACGTGGTCCCTTTTGTTACGTGCCGGTTCAGACATTCTTGGCTGATGGTGAATATTTCCTCTGAGTTTTCCTTGTCCCATGTTTTTTTGAACGGTACTGGACCTTGTCTAAGCCCATGGCCGAAGCTGCTTTTTGTCCTTAGTATTGCTTATTCTCTAATCCTGGACATTTGCTCTTCACGTTGGCGACATTGTACCTCCTTCCACGAACCTTGCACCCTTTCCAGCTATATGCATTCCCACATAACTTCTCTACTTATCTCCATTATCACGATTCCTTGGTTAGTGGGGAATTTGGTCATAGAATGGATGGTAGAGCCTACCGCTCTGAGGCTTCTCATTCCGGTCCTTCCTATTATGACGTTGCACGGCGAACGACATTTTACTATTGCAAATTCCATTAGCACCATTTTGTTCCTTCTTGCCTTTCCCATAGTTACTCGAAGGTCTATTATTCCCAAAGGGTGGTACGTTTCTCCTGAGAAACCTATTAGCAGAGCTCTGCATCTTCTTAGTCTTGACTGGATGTTAACACTGAGGTTTCTGAAGCAATGTTTATACAAGATTTCTAACGAACTTTGGTCGTCGACAAGAATCCTTCAAACATGATGATCTTTAATCCTTCCTTCCAATATAATAGGTTCATCCGTCAGTCATATCTAAGAGATCGCTAGGAAGGTGAGTTCATTTGTGAGGCCGGACCTTTCCCCTTCAAAAGGCCTCTTGCGGTTTTCTCCTCCCCTTATCATGTTTATGACTTTTATGTTATTCCTTCCTTGACCCCCGCTTCTCTGGTTGTTCTAGTGGATATCCTTTACCAGATAGGCCAACTTCCCCGAGGCCACAACCACTTCTATCTGCTTTTTTAACTGATAGAAATCATTGGTGTTGTGGCATCTGTCTCCGTGGTAATCACAAAATTTGTTCAAGTTCTATTTTTCAGGGGTTTTAATTAAAGGTGGTGGTTCTAGGAAGCTCATACTTTCCATGGCCAGGATCTCCTTTGGAGTTTTGATGAGTAGGGTAAAAGTGTCTTTTCTAGGATAAGGAGTGTATATCCCCATGTTTCTTTGTGTTTCTTTCGGACCACCTTAGTTTCTGGCTTTTTCGGGTCCTCCGGACCTTACTGGGCGAACATTCCCTTTCGTCCCACTGAGAAGGACGGACCATTTCCGCTGAACCTGCGGCAACTTCTCCTCTGATGAAAGCCCTGACTCTTTTGAACATCTCGTCCACCGTCTTGGGTATTTTGTCGTTGAGCTTTTTAGCGAGTTCCTTCAATAGCTCATCCGTGAGCTATTGCACACACAATCCGTTTACCCTTTTCTTTGGACCTTTAGCCCATAAGCTCTTCGTAGCTGAAACAGCTTATTCAAGGGCTTATTTGTTTAGCTTTTCTCTTGTTCTTATTTTTCTTTTGTACCTGCTAGGGTTTAGGATTTTATCTGAATTTTTTATAATTTTCTAGTAAGTATTTTTTTTAATCATTTTTCTTAAGTTTTTACTTTCGAAAATTCATAAAAAATAGAAAAAGTTTCAGAAAATTACAAAAAATAGTTTTTAGTTTTATAAAAATTACTTTGAGGTTTACATTCAGTAAAATCATTTTTACACCTTTTAGATTTTAATTTTCATTTTTGAGCTTTTGATTTTAATTTTAAAAATAGGATTTTAATTTTAAAAATAGTTAAAAATAGTTTTATGAGTTAAAAATAGTTCTTTTAAATGAGTGTTCGTAAGGGTCAAGAAAGATTTCGAGAATATATCAATTCATTATTCAAATTATGATTGATATCTTTATTGAATCTAATTGACAAGTTTTTGTGTATGGGAATAAAATTGGATTCTTATTTGTTTAGCTTCAAGACTATATCAATATATAGAGATATTATCTTGGATCTACATACTCAATCA
The DNA here is from genome assembly GCA_026074375.1 of Tanacetum coccineum. Taxonomy (NCBI): domain Eukaryota; kingdom Viridiplantae; phylum Streptophyta; class Magnoliopsida; order Asterales; family Asteraceae; genus Tanacetum; species Tanacetum coccineum. Next base: position 17,036 of record BQNB010034101.1, read on the forward strand.
CACTAGATAGATATGAAAATAATTACATCATTTTCTAGATAAAAAGAATATGCATCAGATCATAAATCACACTTTTATTGATGATGCCATATTGAGTCTACTTGTCCAATGGTTGTGTTCCAAATATTATACTAATATGTTTAATACACGCATCAAATACACAAGGAAGTAGGATTGACAATTGGATATTCGCCGAGATATTCAAGAAGTTACATTGCAAATGCAATTGCTAAATGTGTCATTTTCGAAAAACCAAACACGAGCCAATTTACAACATATGTAATCTTTGCTCATACAACTAAAACACAATTAAAACTCATATTCATATTTGACTAAATTCTTAAATAAGAATGTTATTCTTATTTATTCACCTAGGATAACATGAAGGTTTTGCAGGGAAACATTATGGGTATAAAGAATTTATGACTTATCATATTAAATGATTTATAAAGCTTTTTTTTAATTTTTTTTTTATTTAATTATAATATATAGTCCATGCAATTTTTTTATTTTCTTTGTAGCATAAATGGTTGTGTTATAAGAAAATACATTACCTATAATTTGAAAAATATTAGTAATTAGAATGAAAAATAACATATGAGCAAGTATAGTTAATGCATAATCTAGTACATAGACATTTATTCAAATACATATTAATTTAGGGTATACAACTAATAAAAATAATAATCTTAGAAAATCATATTTGCTTAAGAATAAATATTAGTTCTTTTTAAAATCATTTATCATTAAAGAATCACAAATCAATTAAGATAAATAATATTGATAAGATTCATTTCTCAAGACATACAATGGAGCATTCTTAAAACATCTTGTACTTACAGTTTATCTAAGAATACCACCATCTTATTAAGATAATGCGAACTGGATTAAAGCATGTTTAGTTGAGTCATGGTAGGCCAGCAAATATAAGAATTCCATTTTCTCCAACGTGAGAATGACTACTGGATAATCTATCACACTAGAAATTCAATTTGACCTAACGGTTGAATTGCTTCCAAGGTGAGTGAAGTTGGGTTCGGTGTATAACCCGTAAAAATGGCGTGTTTTTAGCCTGAATTGAGGCACAACATAATAGTCCATACTCGATTCTCTAATTGATTAAATGGCTTCATTCCTAAATATGTCCTTAGGAGTAATACATCGATAGAGTTTGTTACAGCATTAGGAGTGCACACTAATCACCTTACACATGTCTTAAATGTTATAAGAATTTACTTTGTTCACCATTAATCAATTATATGTCTTCGTGTCTTGATGCTTCAAATGTTTAATAGCTTAGATAATAAAATCAATGTCACAAAGAAGGCATTGCTTTCTAGCAATTTAGGATAAAAATATTTCTGGGGGGGGGGTGGGGGGGGGTGGTTCGTAGTTTTGTCTAAACAAACACATGCTCCTAATGCAAATGCTAACATGTCCTAACACTGCCTCCAAGAGTTTGACAACTTAATATTTCATCCGAAATATTCAATTATCTCCTAACTTGCATCTGCAAATGTTAAAGGTCATATCAAAGTTCATATTCAAGGCCTTTTAACAACAGACAGATTGTTAAAATGCGCTTTTCCTAAAGCGAAAAAGCTTACATCAAAACCTTAACGCGTGACAAAGATCTTAACGAGTTTCTAACATAAGTGATACGAGCATCTTTAATAATACACACCTTAAGACTAAAGTCCTTCACTTCCGTTATTTTTTTTTGTTTCCTTTCCCTTAGCGAATGATGAAACAAATCACATAAACATGTCATTACTCATTTCAAATAGTCTTTGTTTACTATTAAACACATTCACGTAAATCTTGACAAACTTAAGTCATTCATGCCGAAATTGGTTAATGCATTTTTAATTCGCGAAATGCAAATTAAATATGTCACACATTGTTTCATGTCGAATTCGTTTTCACAAAAACCTAAATCACGAGCCTCTATTATTATAAAGATGATAATATTTTCCTACCACATTTCTGCTACCCATCCCTTCTTATGACAAGATAAAACCCGTAGACCGCGACCTTGTCGTGGTGCATTGTTCAAGAACATTCTAAATACTCGTAAAAGAGCTACATTAACTTCGGCTGGATGAAGTTCAACTCGTTATGCGAACCAGCAGCTCACATCAGACATTATCAAGCTCATTGCTTCCGGCTTAGTTCTCTTCACCTATTCTTTTTATTCACCTACTTCTTGTCTGACGTGACTCTCCTATCTCGATAGCACAATTGGGAAAGGAAGGGAAAACACACTTCTTCACATATAACTTTTTAACCTAACACTTAAAGAACACATAGTGATCCTTATTCACTATAAACCAAAAGATACACTTCTACCTTACACTAAAACCTCATAACTATTTTCACTCTTGTTTTAGTGCGCATTAGTTCTAGTAATCCCAAATCACCAAAGTGAAATGAAAAACCAAGCCATCCTTACTACTATCAACCTCGATTTATCTACCCGTCACTTTCACAAGAAGATTCACCATGTAATCATTTCCAACAAGTGAAATTTCATAATGAAATGCGTCTTATCCTCATATCCCGACACTCATAAGCATGTGCCTATGTTGTCAAAAGTCAAGTGAATTTCGTAATGAAATGCGTCTTATCCAATCATTTCCACTTTTTAACAAGTGAAGAACACAAAGAAGATATACAATCTTTAAAGTATTGTTGAGTCATCATAATAACGTGTCTTCTAATGGCCCATTTCCGCTTTTGGGCAAGTGAAGAACACAAAGAAGATATACAATCCTAAAAGTGTTGTTAAGTCATCAGAATAACGTGTCTTCTAAGGCCCTTTTCGTTTTTGGCAAGGTGAAGAACACAAAGAAGATATACAACCTTAAAGTGCTGTTGAGTCATCACAATAACGTGTCTTCCATTGGCCCATTTTCGTTTTTTGGGCAAGTGAAGAACACAAAGATGATATTCAACCTTCAAGTGTTGTTGAGTCATCACGATGCTCCACCATTTTCGCATTTTTACCTTTGTTCATCAACATTAACAACCATCTCAAGAAAACCAACACCCAATCAAGAATTAACCAAAAACCTACATTAAGGAAAACTCCCTCATCCACCACAAGTTCCTCACATCCTCCATTTCCTATCTCACCCATCAATTCACATGTTACTCACACTCAATCTCCACCTCAAAGTGACAACCAAACTCAACACACACCACCGCCATCTCTCCCAACAACAAAACAACCTTCCCTCATCACCTTACTCTCCAAACCTACCAAACACCCAACAAACCTATAGTCAATACCTTTCCTTTCCATTCACGCTCATCCTTCTTCATTTATGTTTCCTCAACAAATCATCCTTATCATCAACATTTAGTTTGACCTAAAGTCTTACGATAATGTTTATCCTTAAACACCCCAAACATGAAAAGCATACATAATGCTTAACAAATAAACCTTGAGGATTTAAGAATCTCTCAATACAACCATTAGTCTATTCAAATCCACATCAGTAATATTGGTATATGAATGATACCAATAAGGTACGGTTGATCAGTCTTAGCCCTTAAGCATGTGTCGATCGAATCTTATCATTGGTTCATAAACATTTCCATGTTTTAAGCATTCATCATGTTTTTTTGGTTGTTGTCTTTAGTGCCACACTTTAGAGTGCATATACCAAAACATACATATTGTTTTCCCCCACTAATGTCATGCATTTAAATCTAGCATCGTCATTATATATATGTGCATTTTTCTACTAACTTTGTTTTGTAGCACTTTTTCGTTACTCGATTTCTTGGTGCCCTAATCAAGGGGGAGCATACACCAAGGGGGAGCATTTGCATATGTCCAAGCTATTACATTTGCAACCGTTAAAGACATCTACACATTTCTTGATATGTGTTCTTCATCCCTATATATATTTTTTTGTTGCACTAAACTAACCATTGATGTAGGTTAAGAGTATGCAACCAATTTGATCCATAGATCCGCTTGAGTCAATGTTCAAGGGATGTCATTGTTTAAAAGGGATTGATAGAATCAAGACTTCACTTAGGATGATGCAAGCTCGCCTCTTTGATTAAAGAGTTGAAGTAAAGTTAAAGTCTCGTCTAGGAATCCACCTTTTTGTTTCAACAAAAAGGGGAGAAGAAGTGTAAACAAGTAACTTATACATTTTACTATGAGTTATAGTTTACACATTTTGTCATCATCAAAAAGGGGGAAATGAATGGTTAGGAAATATTGCGATTTTTAATCTAATACATTTCTCTTTATGTTTTGTGATGCCAAACATTGTAACTTAGAACACATAGACGTAAGTGCAATTAACTCTAATCACTAATCATCAATTCGTCAACATCCTGTCGATGTCTTAAGTTTATCTTTCAACAATTAATTTAAGTTCGCACCCGACGTAAATCACTAAAGGTATGAACAAACAAACTTTAATTTGGTGCGAATAACAAAGAAGATTTTACTTTTACAAACCTTACATTTATAAAAGGACAAACATTTTAAAATATAGATCAAAACATTTTGAATTTATAAGAAATGTTTTATTCAAAATAAATATTTTGAATTCAAATTCCACCTAGAAACGGCTAGAAAGTTCCAGAAAAACCTTCCCCACAAAAGGACAAAAAATGGAGCGTCTGAAAAATAGGCGGCCCCCTTAATTAATTAAGAGGACCGGCCATAATTAAGGGAACCGGCCATGTATAATTAAGGGGGCCAGCAAAATAAAAAATCAATATTTTTGCCTATAAATAGTGGACTGTTTCCACAGATTTTTTTCACCTCTTTGCACACAGTTTTCTCAGATCTAAAAACCTTCTTTCAAATCATTTCCTTTGATCACTTAACTTTATATAAGTTTGTTTATAATGTGATCCAATTATCCATCCATTCAAGTGCAAGAGAAGAACTTTTGTTATCATTAAGAACGAAGTTTATGTAGATTAGTAGCGCATCGGACATCGCTTACATCACAATGTATAGATTGGAGTCCAGGTATTCCAACTTGTGTAATAGTTAGACAGTGACAGGGGGTATAGTTGGTAATTGGAGTGATCTTTGTAGCTGTGAGATAGGTGGTGATCATAGTAGGTTTAGGTGACGTGAAGTAGTGTGGTGAGATACTAAGGCGTGAAGAAGTGTGTGGAGTTTGTGTAGTTCGTTGTGAAGTCGTGAATTGTGAAGAAGTCGTGAAGTTTGAAGTCTGCGTGAAGTTGTGTTGTGATAGATTGTTTCCAGCTCGATTAGAACTCGACATTTAGGCTTAGTGTCTAAATCAGGTGTAAACAAACATGTGTACGGTTTTTCTCCGCCTTAAGGGAGCTTGTTGACTAGTAAGTAACTCTCGAGTTGGGTTACTCGGGAGTGAGTAGTTCGAAGTGAGGTGCTTCGTGACCGAACCACTATATATCATCGTGTCCGTTGTGCATTCCTTTCACTTTTCTCTTTAACCTATATACTCGCAGTTATCGCTTTATATAATACTTGCAATTGGGTGATGTGGTTGATTAATAATTAATAAATTGAATATTGAGTGCGGTTGTTTGTATTGTTGTAAATCGATGGTAATAATAGGTTCTATAACTCGAATGAACACACATCATATTGTATCACGCTTTGATCGGAGTATTATTGATACAAACATTTAAGGATTTTTATTGGAAACGATTCACCCCCCCCCTCTACGATTTCCACAAAGGTCATGAAAGCATATGAATGCCACTTATAATGAATTACACAACTCCTATTCTCCACGACTATTATGTCCTACATCTCAGTTTATCACTATCACCAATGTTTGATTCCGAAATTCTTTCCCCCGAAAGAGTTCACCACCTAAGACCTGAGACACCTGTTGAATCACCCATTCCAATATCTCCATCTTCATCGGTAGGGGGGGGGAAGGGGGGGGGGGAGGGGGGGGGGGGGGGGGGGAGGGTGGGGAGAAGGGGGTGAGGGGGGGTGGGGGGGGGGGGGGTGGGGGGGGGGGGGGGGGGAGGGGGGGGGGGGGGGAGGGTGGGGGAAGGGGGGGGGGGGGAGGAGGGGGGGGGCATCTTCATCACCGGTTAGGTCAACTATACCACCACCAGACTGCCCCTTTGATAAGTCTATCTTCGCAGAGTTAGATAACTCATTATGGATCATACCGCAACCACTGGAAAGTGAACCAATCCCTGAGAAACTTAATGAGTCAGATGCTTGTTAAAGTATTCATCTCTGGAAGTCTTAGATTCCAAAAAAAATTCTGTTATATCCTGCAATGTAATATCAAAGAATGATCACAAGTCTTTGTATTATAATTTTCATACCTTAACTTGTGATATGACTATATCGTTTTATGGATTCTTATTCTGTGTTGTCTTGTATATGTTGATAGATGCCTCCCAAGAGAACATCAACATCTGCAGCACCAGCTATGACTCAGGCTGCCATCCGGCAACTAGTTGCTGATAGTGTTGCTGCTGCTCTGGAAGCACAAGCTGCAACCATGGCAAGTACTGACAATCCAAATAGGAATACTGGACCAAGAGAAACTCATGTAGCAAGGAAATGCACTTACAAGGAGTTATGATTTGCCAACCTTTCTACATTAATGGACGAAGAGATTGGTCTCATTCGTTGGTTTGAACGAACTGAATTGGTATTTTCTCGTAGCAACTATACCGAGGACTACAAAGTGAAATTTGCTACTGGTACTCTCACCGAGGATGCCTTGTCCTGGTGGAATTCCTATGCCAAACCTATTGGAATAGAGCAAGCCGACAAGATAGCCTGGACTGAATTGAAAAGGCTCTGACAAATTACAGTTTGCCCTCAACTAAAGTGAAAAAAAATGGAAGACCATTTACACTTAATTGTGAAAATGAAATGATCTCAAGACTTATGCTTAAAGATTCCAGGAATTAGTAGTCTTATGTCCAAATATGGTACCAAACACTGAGAACCTTATGGAAGCTTTCATCGGGGGATTACCCAGAAGAATTGAAGGAAATGTTACCGCTTCAAAACCTTAAACTTTAGAGGTTAATGGACCAGGTGACAAAGCACGATGCTGAGCAAGGAACCAATGATCACAAACGAAAGTTTAATGATAGAAGAAACAACAACAACAACTACCCCAATAATCATGACAACAACAACTACCCCAATAATCATGACAACAACAACTACCCCAATAATCGTGACAACAATAACTACCCCAATGATCGCAACAACAACAACTACCAAAATAACCGTACCAACAACAATAACAACCGTAACAATGATTACCACCAGCAGCAAAATGGAAGGCAGGAAACCTTCAGGACTTATGGAAACCGTGGATATAATGGACCTCATCCCCTGTGTAGGAAGTGTACACTGCATCACACAGGACCTTGCACTGTCAGGTGTCAGAATTGTAACAAAGTAGGCCATCAGACCAGAAACTGTAGAAGCTAAGAACTTCTGTTTCCAAATATCACTCTATCACTCAACTAAATCTCGGGATGAGATTTCTGTAAGGTTGGGGGAATGTAACAACCCATAATTTTCATCACTGTAATTTCCACTTATATTATATTAAATACTACTTTTTCATGGGAAAATTTTTGCTTTATTCATTCCAACTATGTAACATAACTTACATAACAAACTAAACGAGCTCACGCAACCTACCAATGCCAACTATATCTACGTTTATATCAAGTAAACGTCCTAATATGTCAAGTCTATGTTCTAATATCATTTTTACCAAATACGTTATCCGTTTAACGTACCATTTACAACGTTATTTCAAAACAAGCATTATATGTTAACGTTTATATCAAAACCCTAACTTCATTTATTGTTTACATACAAAATGAATGTGCAAGCCTTCAAGCATATGTACAAGTGATTAATTCATAATATTTAAATCACATTTTCCCTCCTAAAAACAAAGTATAACTCATTTGAGCTCAATGTACAAGCCAATAAAGCATAGAATTTAAAGTAGCTCATTTCCCTCAAATATCTTAAGGATTTCGTACCACCTCTTTAGCACTAATTACAAGAACTCAATACATAATATTTAAACACTTTTCCCTCTCTAATCTTAACTCCTACACTAACCCTAAAACCTAAACCCAAATCCTAAACCCGAAAACCCTAGCGAACCCGTTACACCCTTAAACTAGTTCATAGTTTTTAGAAATCTGATCCGTTGATAAAACATAGGATATGGGAAAAATCAATAGGCTTTAGGTATTAAGTAAAACTACTAGGTTGTAGCCCTATGTCTTGTGATCATTTTGCCGGTTGACTCAACCCGATTCGATGTCGGATGAATTAGTTATAGCCAAAATAACAAAAGTGCGTAGATTCTCACACTTATAAATCCTGATTCTCTAAAAATTTTTGTATAGTGACCCCTAAATATGCAAAACTAAAAGTTCTAGAGGACTCAAATATCTAACCATGCTCACTAGTTTGAGCTTAATCAGAATGATGGTTTGTAAATGACAACCATTTTACCGGGACCGATGTTGGCTGTCCAAAAACAGCCATGAACTCGCCATCCCTAAACTACTTCTAAACCTAATTCTAAGCAAGCTAGCACCTCAAGGACCTCAAGCACCTCAAGAACCATGACCTCACCACCAGCTTCAATACATTGTCATCAACCTAGCTATAACACCCCGTGTTTTAGGGTCATTAACATCGTCAATAAATTCACTATGTATTTTTAGTATTATACGCGTTTGCTTTAAATCATAAACGTTAAGTTAAATCGCGTAAGCTAAAAATGAACATTCAATGTAAACGGGCGTCAAACAATTAAATGTTTACATCAAGCAAGTGTTAAATAATTATTTTGAGGATAATTATTAACTTTGTTTATTTTATTTTTATTAGTTACGTAAATTTATTACATTTCGTGATAAAGTACGTTTAGGCATACCTGGAACCACATTAATTAATCTACGCTTCAACAAATAACCATTTTTATTTTCAATGATCAAAGTTTATAAAACTTTTACCATACTTATCAAATGGGACGCCCCATATATCAAGAAATAAGCAAGACTTCACAAGTTGCAAGTATACATTTTATATAACAAGACAACACTTACATATTTACTTACACTTTCAAAAGAGCAAGTATAATACTTGCATTTTATTACAAGAAATAAGCTAGATATTTCTTCCTTGATTTCATGGGATCACCTCCATAATAGGGAACACAAGGACTCATAAACATTACCTAAGGCAAGATGCAAGTATGGAGTTGCAAGACTTAGTACATGACTAGTGGTTTCGACCACTAGTCACCCCTATTCCACCCATGTGCCGTCCCCCCCCCTCTCTCTCGGTACTGGATATCTTGTGTTTAATTACACTAGCTATCTCTTATATCATATATACTTGCAAGTAGTAAGAAAGATAACACATACACTTCAACACTTTACCAAAAATCAAAACCATCCTCTCTTTTTCCTCTTATAAGCCCACGGCTACAAACACCCCTTTTTATATAATCCTAAATCTTAGATTGCTAGACCATACAAGCATACACACATCCTTCCTATGATAACCTAAGGTGTTTTGAAGGGTTGGCTAAGCATTTTCAAGATTTGAGCAAGTGATTACAAGATTAGGGTTTTCAACCTAATCTAGGGTTTTATCTTTTGCAAGCTTTGGTTTTTAATCTAAACAAGGGTTTAGATTATATTTCTTATCATCATACATCATAAGAAGGTCAACTAAAACCCTTTATGTTCTTACATTTATCATTATATGCATATGTTAGTTCTTTATAGCAAAAATCACCATTAGGACTTTTAAACATGTAAAAAGAGTTTTTTTCTTGTGATCATCATTTTGTACACTTTTACATATGTTATGATGTTAATGATATTATGTTAAAATAGATGTAAAAGATGTACCAGTTAAATTAGAGTAAAAAAAATATATACAAATTAGGGTTTTCAAGGTTACTTAATATGTTACAAATAAAAGTAATTCAAATGACTTGTTAACCTTGTTCATGGACTTTTGTTTATGTTATATGAATACTAAAATAAGGTTATAATGGAAGTATAACTCTTGTACACACTTGGTTAATGTATAAAAAGTTCATATGTAAACTTGTTAAATTAGGGTTTCTTTAATAAGTTATGATTTATAAGTGTAATTATGGACTTGTTAACTTGGACATTTGGACAATATGTAGACTAATGGATATATTTATATGTAAGACATATAATATACTTGGTATAAAATACTTGTGGTAATTTACAAAAGTAAAAAGTACAGAAAACAAGCTTTATATAAAAGTATACATATAAGGGGCTGTTTGGATTTCGAATTTCTAACAATGGGTTTAACATTTTATAAAAATAATACGTCTCATGACGATTCCAAAAAGGTAAGAAACTCGAAAAACGGATTAATAACGAAGAAGTTACGATAAAAACATGATTTACGTTAATACCGGTTTATAAAATAAACTTTATAAAAGCAAGTTATGAAATACTTCTAAAACAGAAACTTTAGTATTTTTCACAGATTTTACATATTTTTAGGATTCCAAAATGATAAGAATCGTAATTTTTCAATTAATAACGAAAGAGTTATGAATTACGGATTTTAACGAAAAAAATATAGGGGGGTGAGTTGAGGGGAAGAGACTTTTTATAAAACTATTTTTAAAAAGTACTATTCATGCCATAAACTATATATTGTAAACACCTCATAAATAATAGAATTTCAATAACAAACCGTGCTCAAAAGAATCGCTACAAACGGAGCTATAACGAATAAAATACGACTTTACGGTTTTACGATTATCTAAAACTATAAAAATAACTTTATAACTGGTGTGAACAGTAAAAAGAACTGTTCATCAGGGGACTAAAAATATGAAAATGTCAAATAATGATAACTCGTCTTAATACGAAAACGTAGACACAAGAAACGCAAAAAACGGACTTGAAACGCGAAAGTTACGCCAGTTTTACTACAACGGAAATTATAAACGTTTTAACTTATTAAACACAATTTACCACAAACACTTAATGGCGAATACTATATAAAATGAGATATGGTAGAAGTTACCCAATGTGATTAGTACATATACGACCTATATAGGAATTAGGTGCACTCGATCATTACCTGACGCATTTCATGATACACTTGAAAATGCTCACATCAAGGTGAGTCATAGCCCCACAATTTACATGGAATTGTTTTAATAAGATTTTGGGGGGAGAAACATGCACATTTATTATAATCGGATCAAGTGGATAAGTTTTATATTATGATTACGTGTAGCCTAAGTAGCGATAACCCTAGTTGAGGCCCATTATCATGAACAGTCATTACTAGATTGTGAGCGCGACTGAGGTATGATAGATCTATTGGGGATTAGACATCCCCGGTTACGGGTGATATAGCTAATCACTGGAAAACGAACGTATACCATGTCGAACATAGGATGTTGCAGGTTAGAACATCATCACGGGCAATGTAGGCCATTTATATGGTATTCATTTATGTCGAGCTTCAGTGTCATGAGCTTAGGGCAACATAATTACATTTATATGATGTCTGCATCTGTTGCATTATCATACACTTGGGAAATCTTGTGGTCCTACAATATATGATTTATCAAACCTATGAATTCACCAAAATTATTGTTGACGTTTTAAAGCAATGTTTTTCAGGAGATCAGTAAGCATAAGGTGCCAAGGATACATTGGTGGTTTTGTTTTGGGATGTCATGCTAAAGATATGGTTGCATTATGTTTTGGGAAACTCATGTGTTGTGAACCAGTATCTTTGTAATAATAACAATGAACAAGTTAAAGCTTCGGGCTATTTGTATCAAACAATTGTTAAATCCAATGTATCAGTTTTTAAAACGACTTTTTGGTCGTTCTATATATATCTTGTGTTATTGATCTGAGAAGTAACACACCCCGGACCCTTATTCCGCTGCGACCCAATTTGGGGGTGTTACAGATTGGTATCAAGAGCCAAGGTTATAGAGAACCAGGTCAAATGTTTTTGCTGGACTATAACCGTTTTCAAACATTGAATTCATACAAAGGGGTTTTACACGGGACATACATATGTGCATACATTCATGCATACACTACTTGTTGCATTAGTTGGTTGGACTAGATGCATTCATAATTGATATACATGTTATGATATAAATGTATATTACTATAAGAGTCTTATATTAAATACTAATATAAGCTATTTTGAATTTTCAGATTCAGTTCAGTCCAGATCAATGAATCGGGGGTTACATACACGGAGGTTTCCAGCCCATTTGAGGGTTTATCAGACATAGGATCACCGAGAGCCGATGATCACGAGTACCTTGAGCTGCCTTGGATGCCAGAGGACCCATACGTGGAGGCCGCTCTTCAGGCCCCACCCTCTCTAGATTACGTGCCTGGCCCTGAGGAGCCAGAGCAGGCACCACCTTCGCCAGATTATGTTCCAGGCCTAGAGCATGCTGATGATGAGATTGTTGCTGAGGATCAGCCATATACTGAGGATGCCTCACCCACTCCTCAGTTACCTGACTATGTCCTGGAGTCCGCTCCTGAGAGACCCAAGGAGGATACGACAGGACCCCGAGGAGGTGCCTGTTGACTATCCTGCTATGGAGGAATAACGTAGACGACGAGATGAGCCATCAGAGTAGGACGAGGATGATGAATGTTTCACATAGGCTACTGAGGATGAGGGAGCAGCCCATCTCCTACCGACTTGTTTTGTTGCTTTAACCAGCTTGCTGATCAGAGCCCTATTCTGCGATGAGACAAGCCGTTCGAGACTGATGAGTCTGCAGACACACCACCAGCACACCCTTCATATCGTGTGACAGCTAGGATTTCTATTCCAGCTCCAGTACCTACACCAGTATGGTCTGATGTAGATGTTGCCAGACTTCTCGCTATATCTACTCCACCATCATCACCAGTCTCCCCATGGTCTTCACCACTTCCCCATATACCTTCTCCACCACTACGTCACTACCATCTCCATCACTACCACTATCACCACCCTCACCTGTGTTATCTCTAGCACCACCTCCTAGCCCCATTCGTTCATTGGGCTATTGAGCTGCTATGATCCGGTTGAGAGCTGAGGCCGCATCTACTTCCCATTCTCTACCATACCACCACCCTTCATACTCTCCCCACCAGATAAGATGCACCATCATCAGGGATACCACCACCCTTGCCCATATCAGTTCCTACTTCATCACCACCATTGCTACTACCCTCTGCTAGTCGTAAGGAGGACAGACCCGAGGTCACCTTACCACCTTGAAAGAGATTAGGTATCACTCTTGGTCCTAGATATGAGGTAGGAGAGAGCTCATCTGCTTCTGCTGCTAGACCGGCTAGAGGTCTAGGCAACTAAGGCTTTGAGCTTACTTTGATAGGAGATCAGGCGTGATCCGGAGAGAGATGTTGGATATGGGATCACCGACTTATGGGACGAGATAGTTGAGACCCTGCAGGGGGATCAGGCGTGATCTAGAGAGAGATGTTAGATATGGGATCACCGACTCTTGGGATGAGATAGTTGAGGCCATGCAGGGGACACTAGTAGTTACCGATGTGGCAGAATTTAGCCAGAGGATGACAGAGTTTGAGACTAGGGTTAGGCAGGACACAGACGAGATACATACGAGGTTAGATGATGAGCAGTCTGAGCGACAGCTGATGGCTGGTTGGCTTAACATGCTTTATAGGGATAGACATGCACATGCTCGTACTGCTAGGCTCATAGAGACTAAGGCCAGGATGTCTCGAGAGGCTTGGGGATGATTTATGGATGCGAGTGACCTTGCGCGTGCAGAGGTTATGTCGTTACATACTCAGGTGGTAGCACAGCAGACAGTGATTACAGAGCTATAGGCAACAGACCGCAGGAGGCAGACGGTGATTACAGAGATGCTGGCGGCAGATTGCAGGAGGCAGAAGCAATTCATAGAGGCACTAAAGCTGCTAAAGAGACTTCAGACTTAGATGACAGAGTTTGAGAGACAGCAGGGACCCGCCAAAGGTCCTACACAGCCAGATGCACCAGAGGAGGCTGGTAGCAGTTCCTAGATTCTGTTATGGCTAGTTATTTTGTACAGCCTACTAAGTATTATGGGTAACTCCCGGCTAGTTTGGCTTTAGGTTGTATATATTCTTTTATCTTGTAACCTAATCGTTGTGATCATTTTTTATATGAACCAATCATGTATGTTTTCCAATTATATATGGAATGGTGGTATTATGTCATGTTTGTAATCGAATTTATTATGAATGAATGTCGATTTAGCTACACCATTGTTAATTTTAATTCAGTTGTACATTTCACTGTGTGATGTGATCTCATTTTACTTATTGGGTATATGTCATGTCACGGTTATGATTTTATGAAATCTAACGGGTATTATATTTTCTTGTGCTTTGAAGAAAATGGCACCAAAGAGAAGGACCACGAGGTTAAACCCAGAAACAACACCGGCCGCAACAGCCGCCACCACTACCACTGTCACTAATGCCCAACTTCAGGCAATGATTGACCAAGGCGTTACTGCCGTTTTGGCAGCACGTGATGCAAACACGAATGGCGTCGACAGCCACAATTCAGGAACAGGTGCTAGGAGAAACGAGCGAGCCACTCGTGAGTGCACTTACCCAGACTTCATGAAGTGCCAACCTCTAAATTTCAAAGGCACAGAAGGAGTTGTCGAATTGACTCAATGGATTGAGAAAATGGAAACTGTGTTCCGCATAAGCAACTGTTCTGTGGAAAACCAAATCAAGTTCTCCACTTGTACTCTTCTGGGAAATGCTCTAACGTGGTGGAACTCCCACGTTAGGACTGTTGGTAATGACATTGCTTATGCAATGACCTGGACTGAACTGAAGAAGAAAATGACTGACAAGTACTGCCCAAGGACCGAGATTAAGAAACTCGAAGTTGAACTGTGGGAATTGAAAGTGAAAGGTACCGATGTGATAGGGTACAACCAACGTTTTCAGGAACTGGCACTGCTGTGTGGTAGAATGTTTCCTGAAGAATCTGACAAGATTGAGAAATATGTCGGTGGCTTACCCGACATGATCCACGGAAGTGTAGTAGCATCCAAGCCTAAGACAATGCAAGAGGCAACTGAAATGGCAATCGAAGTGATGGATAAGAGAATCCGCACTTTTGCTGACCGTCAGACAGAGAACAAGAGAAAGTTTAAGGACACCTCAAGGAACACTCGGAACCAACAACAACAATAGAACAAGAGGCAGAACACTGGCAGGGCTTACACTGCGAGATCGGGTGAAAAGAAGCCATACGGGGGATCTAAACCCCTATGCTCAAAATGCAATTATCACCACGATGGTCCATGTGCTCCTAAATGCCACAAATGCAACAAAGTTGGCCATTTACAACTGACTGTAGAAAGTACGGCAATGCTAACAAAGCTAACCATCAGATTGGGCACTGGGTCGGGTCAGAAGCACCAACTGTTTTTTGAGTGTGGAGCCCAAGGACACTTCAAGAGGGAATGTCCCAAGCTAAATAATAACAACAACTATGGTAACCAAGTTGGAGGTGGCAATGCTCCAGCCAAGGTGTATGCGGTAGGGCATGCAGGGACAAACCCAGACTCTAACGTCGTGACGGGTATGTTCCTTCTAAACAACCGCTATGCTTCTATCTTATTCGATACTGGTGCCGATAGAAGTTTTGTATCCACTGCATTTAGCTCCCAAATTGATATCACACCAACTGCATTAGATCACTATTATGATGTTGAACTAGCCGACGGGAGAATAATTGGGTTGAACACTATCCTTAGGGGTTGTACATTAAATATCCTGAACCACCCATTCAACATAAATTTAATGCCCGTAGAACTTGGTAGTTTCGACGCTATAATTGGTATGGATTGGTTGGTAAAGTACCAAGCAATCATTGTGTGTGCCGAGAAGATCGTTCGTATCCCCTGGGGAAATGAAACATTAATTGTTCACGGTGACGGAAGCAACCGGGGACACGAGGCTCGTCTGCACATTATCTCGTACACCAAAATACAAGAATACATGCTAAAAGGATGTCCAGTCTTTTTGGCAAACATTAATACAAAGGAGACGGAAGACAAGTCGGAGAAGAAGCGACTTGAGGACGTACCAATCGTCTGGGATTTTCCTGATGTATTCCCTGAGGACTTGTCGGGTCTTCCTCCGACTCGACAAGTGGAATTTCAAATCGATTTGATACCTGGTGCTGCACCCGTAGCTCGGGCACCTTATCGATTTGTCACCTTCCTGAACTGAAAGAGTTGGTCGGAGTAAGACTAGTTCCTCACCTGGGGAGCTTCGGTCTTGTTTGTCAAGAAGAAGGATGGATCGTTTCGAATGTGCATTGATTACCGGAATTGAATAAAAGTATGGTGAAGAACCGTTATCCCTACCTAAGAATTGATGATTTATTTGATTAGATTCAAGGGTCGAGTGTCTACTCGAAGATCGACCTAAGGTCGGGTTATCACCAACTAAGGGTTCGAGAATAATACATTCCGAAGACCGCCTTTAGAACTCGTTACGACCATTATGAATTTCAAGTTATGCCATATTGGTTTGACAAACGCACATGCCTTATCATGGACCTTATGAATCGGGTGTGCAAACCTTACTTGGATAAATTCGTGATTGTTATTATTGATGATATTCTAATATATTCGAAGAACATGCAAGAGCATGAAGAGCACCTTAAGTTAATCTTAGAGTTGCTTAAGAAAGCAGAGTTGTATGCCAAATTTTCCATGTGTGAATTTTAGATCCCGAAGGTACAGTTTCCTAGTCACGAGATGACAGCCAGGGTATCCGTGGACCCCTGCCAAGATCAAATCATTAAATATATGGGCATCATCCTAAGTCCCAATGTAGCTTCGTCAATTTTTAGGTCTTGCTGGGTATTATCAAAGATTCATCGAATGATTTTTGAAGATTGCCAAACCAATGACCAAGCTCACTCAAAAGAAAGGTCAAGTTTGAGTGGGGTGACAAACAAGAAACATCGTTCCAATTGTTGAAGCAGAAGTTGTATAGTGCACCAATTCTGGCTTTACCTGAAGGAAGCGAAGATTTTATCATATACTGCGATGCTTCGATCAAAGGTTTGGGCGTTGTGTTGATGCAAAGAGAGAAGGTGATTGCTTATAGCATTACGGCCAACTGCAAATTCATGAGAAGAACATACAACTCGGATGATTTGGAACTGATCGTAGTGTTTTTTTCTCTGAAACTATGGAGACACTATCTGTACGGAACCAAGTGTACGGTGTTCACGGATCACAAGAGTCTACAACACATTCTTAATCAAAAGGAGCTGAATATTAGCAGCGTTGTGGTTAAATTCTTAGTGATTCAATTTGTGAGAATTTCTTATCACCCAGGGAAAGCAAATGTTGTCGCTGACGCCTTGAGCAGGAAGGAACGCGAGCCACCATTAAGGATTTGAGCCTTAGTCATGACTATAAGTTTGAATCTCCCCAAACAAATTTTAGATGCTCAGACTGAAGCATGAAAACTAGAGAACATAAAGAACGAAGATGTGGGAGGTATGTTGGTTGAAAATTCTAAAGATCCAGAGAAGCTTAGGACAGAAAAGTTGGAACCCCGCGCGGATGGAACTCTATGTCTAAACGGCAGGAGTTGGTTGCCATGCTATGGTGATTTGAGGACTGTGATCATGCACGAGTCCCACAATCAAAGTATTCAATCCAATCCGGGTTCAACAAGAATTACCAAGACATGAAAAAGCTATATCGGGGCCCAATATGAAGGCAAACATCGCCACCTATGTTAGCAAATGTTTGACTTGTGCCAAGGTCAAGGCAGAACATCAAAGGCCATCAGGATTATTGGTACAACCCGATATACCTCAATGGAAGTGGGACAACATCACTATGTATTTTGTCACAAAGCTTCCTAAGTCCGTCAACAAGTAACACACCATTTGGGTATTGTGACCACTCACTAAGTTAGCAATCGTTTGTACCGATGAAGAAGACTGAATTCGAATGATAAAACTTGCAAGATATAAAACATTTAAACTTGCAAGACTGATCCGATAGATAAATAGGACGCCCCATGTATAAGAAATAACCAAGACTTACACATTTAAATTGCAAGTATACACTTCTAAAGTTATCTACACTTTCACATTTATATACAACTTATAACTTTCATAAAATGTAAAGTTAATACTCCACATTTTGGCCAAGTAAAATATCTATAAACACTACCCTTAATTCATGGGATCATGACCCCACATAGGAAAGCATAGAAATTATAAACCATACCTAAGGTCTTGTACAAGTATGGACTCATAAGACTTAGTACATGACTAGTGGTTTTGACCACTAGTCACCCCTATTCCACCCATGTGCCGCCCCCCCCCCCCCCCTTTTGGTGACTTATAGTCTTTGTTTTACCACTTGGCTAGTCCTTGATACATATAAGTCTTGCACTCTTGAAAGATAAACACACAAGTCATAACACTTAAGAAAAATCATCATTTTTCTCTCCCTTTTTCCTTACTAGGCCACAACAAACACCCAACCCACACAAGAAATTCATACAACTTATTTTACCACTTATACAAGTAACTAAGATCATATCTAAGGTGATACAAGAAGGTTTGGAAGCTTGGTTGGTTGATTAAGAAGGTTAATCAAAGGAAAAGAGAAATTAGGTTTCCAACTTGGGAATAGGGTTTTCAAGTCTTGCAAGTTAGGGTTTGGTTGCTAAATAAGGATTTAGCTCTAGTTTTTTTTCATCATCACACATCTCACTAAGGTACTAAAACTCTTTATGTCTTTTAATTTATAATTTTATGTGTAATATCATTCTTTATAGCAAAAATTCAACATTTAGGGACTTATAAAACATGTAAAAAGAGTTTTTTTACTTGTGATCATCATTTGGTACACTTTTTCATATGTTATGTGATTGGTAATATCATGATATAATGGGATTATAAGTATTGTAACATGTTGGTTAAGTGTAAAAATGTATATGCATAAACTATGAAAAAAGTTACTTAAGAAAGTTAAAGATTTTAAAGCCTGTTAAGGGACCATGGATATTTTAGACATCATGGACACCATATGGACTCTATGGACAATTATATAATTATGGCAATATGATATAAAAGAGTATGTGAAAAACTTGTGGTATTTTATTAGGTTAAAAAGTATATAAAAACAAGTGTATATAATTTAGTTATATAAAGGACATAAAAGGGCTGTTTGGTTTCGAATTCCAAATAGTGGGATTACATTAAAATAAAATAATACAACAATACATTCCGGGCAATATAAGGAACTTGAAAACCGATTTATAAACGAAAAAGATACGTAGTTTAAGAGTTTTAAACGATAATAACCGGAAGTTATAAAAAGAATTTTTATAAAACCAATTATAAAAATTATACAAACAGAAGGTTTGGAATTTTTATTAAATCACACATATTTTAGGATCCCAAAACCAATAAGAAACGAAAATTTTGTCAATAAAACAAAGAAGTTATGAATTACGCAGTTTATAAAACCTTAAAATTATAAAAATTCTTTTATAAAACTATTTTATAAAAGCTACTGGTTATGATAGAAATATTATTTTTGTTAAACCTCATAAATAAATAGAACTTTCAATTACGAGAACGTGCTCGAAAGAATTACTAAAAACGGAGCTAAACGAATAAAATACGACGTTTACGATAATTAAAGTTTATAAAAGTAATTTTATAAACTATGAACAGTAAAAATTACTGTTCATCACAGACCCCACTTTATAAAAATGTGATAATTTTTATTAACAAGACGTGCTCAATAGGAATCGCTAAATCAGGATAAACGAATAAGTTGTTGATTACGGGTTTTACAGACAATTAATTTATAAAAAGTAAATTTATAAAATGCCATGACAGTAAAAGTACTAATTCATCAGTAGGTTATAAAAATATAAAAAATGTAGATATTTTTAATATATCATCTTAAATATGAAGAAGTGGACAGAAAGAAGCGCAAGAAACTGACTTGAAACGAGAAAGTTATAGTCATTTTTTACCAAAGTATATTTATAAAACGTTTAAACTTTATAAATATATTTCACTAAAACAATTAGATGGTGATTAGCTATAAGAATTATATATCGCTAGTAGTTAACCATTGTGATTAGTACTTTACGACCTATATTGGATTAGTTTGCACTCGATCATTCACGTGAACATTTCTTGTGATACACTTGATATTTCGCTCACTCAAGGTTAGTTCATAGCCCCACGTATTAATGATATTATTTTAAAAGTTTTTGGGTGAGAAACATGCACAGTTTATAATGGACACAAGTGGATAATTTTTTATTATGATTACGTGTTGTCCTATGTAAGCCGATAACCCTAGTTGAGCCCCATTATCACGAACTGTCATTTACTGTGATATGAGCGGAATGATTATGAATAATCTATTGGGATTGACATCCCCGTTCGGGTGATTAGCTATCACTAGGAAAACGAACATATACCATGTCGAATATAGGATGTTGCGGGTTAGAACATCATCACGGCCAATGTAGGCCATTTATTTGGTATTTATTTATGTCGAGCTTCAGTGTCATGACCTTAGGGCAACGTAATTATATTTATATGATGTCTGCACTTTGCATTATCATACCTTGGGAAATTTTGTTGTTCCTACAATTTATACGATTTATCAAACCTATAATTCACAACATTATAATTGACTTTTAAAAGCAATGTTTTTTCATGAGGTCAAAAGCACTGAGGTGCAAGGTGATACTTGTGGTATTTGATTTGGATATCATGCGTTAAAGATTTTGTCGCATTACATTTTGTATATATGTTATAGGCTTGAAATCTTTGTAATTTGAACAAGTGAACAAGTGAAGCTTCGGGCTTATGTAACAAATACTTTGTTAAATCCAATATATCAGTTTTAAACGACTTTTTGGTCGTTCTATATATATCTTGTGTTATTGATCTATGAAGTAACACTCCCCAGACCCTTATTCCGCTGCGACCCAATTTGGGGGTGTTACAACAAGGTTTTGGTGGGAAAGGATATTCAAATTATGATGCATTAGAAATTTGTACACATGCCTTGAAAGCTTATACCTTTGAATTGCATAAAAATATTACATATGATTAGGGTTTTGGTTTAAATGTTAACGTATAAGGTTTGTTTTATAAAAACGTAATATAAATGGTACGTTAAATAGATAACTATTGATATTTTACCATATTGCTTGACATTTTATAAGTTTATTTGACATAAACGTAAATGGGGTTGGTATTGGGAAGTTACGGAGCTCATTTAGTAAATATTGACATTGATGAAAATTTTAGGTTGTATACAATATACAAGAAAAATATACAAAATATACAGAAATATACACTAATCTAAATTACCCTAATTTCTAAGGGTTCGATC
Source organism: Tanacetum coccineum (assembly GCA_026074375.1). NCBI lineage: Eukaryota > Viridiplantae > Streptophyta > Magnoliopsida > Asterales > Asteraceae > Tanacetum > Tanacetum coccineum. The sequence continues at coordinate 38,545 of BQNB010034101.1, forward strand.
TTAATCTAATGCTCAAAAACCAAATATCAATAAAATCAAGAGTAATTCACGCCCCACTCCCCCCCCCCACGCCACGGCAGTGGTCACCAAAAACTTATGTGTCGAGTTGTGTGGTGGTTAAATTATGATTCAAGTTTTAAATTTTATATTTTGCTGAACTAACCAAAAACAACACTTTAACGGCAGTGTACCCGGTCGTTGGGAGTTTCGTGTAAGTAGTGTTTTCGAACACTTTTTATTTTTTTTTTTTTTTTTTTTTGCTTGGAGCGAAGATACACTTTCAATTTATTAATACTTAGGTTTTCTAAACTAAGTAGTCTAATCTAAGCTGAAACCTATCTAAACCTAGTTTAATCCTAAATCTAGATGGATAAGGGGGTATTCATTCTGAGAGACTGGCACGGGTTAGGTGGTGAATAAAACCATTCAAGACACTAAACATACGCAAGCAAATTTAACAGAAATAAAAGAGTGGTCTAAGCCAAATATAAGAAACTGTATTAACCATTATTAATCAATCAGAACTTTGATTGTTTATTAGTGCAATGATTACTTATCTCGAAGCAACATATCATTCTTAAGACTTAGGCATTACTTCTTCCTAAGACCTAGACAACTAGAATCCTGTCACAATTAAACGTATCTGCATAAAGCATCCTTATTTGCTAATTATAATCTATCTTGGGGATTAAGGCAATGGTGATCTTGTTAAACCCTAGCTCATAAAGACTATACCCACTTACTGCTTAATGGCAATTCATACACTAGTAGTCCACTAACTAAGTCTTAACTAATTGATTAGAATGTACTCATTGATACCAAGGTCACCTTATGGCCCAACTAAGCTCACAATCAAATGGTGAAGATAGGTCCGTTAATTTGAACCTTATTGGTCTAGAATATAAATCACATATTATGGAGAGCTATCAATGACCTCTAGATTACTTAGTTTCGTATCACTAGATCAAGTTGAATGATAGGTCGCATACAAAATCACATAAACAAGTATAAATTGATAAAGATAAACAAGCAATTCAACGATAAATTAAGAAATCGAGATAAACAAACTAAACATTAAGATCATCATAACAATGGCTAATACACGTAGGTATTAGCCTTCAAACGTCATAATTAATACAAAAGTAATGATTTAGCCAAGGTAAACTAACCGAGTTAACGAATAAGACCAAAAACTGAATGATTACAAGAGTATAAGAAATTACACGTTGTCTCATATGGAATGAATCATGTTGCTCGACCTCTTCTGCTCTTTTTCTCCTCTGAAAATCGACTTTTAAGTTAGGGTAATTGAGAATATGATTTAGTACACTTAAAACTTATTTTTGAGTTTTCTATTTATAGGGTCTGAAGTTGGTTCAATACGGCGTATCCAAAGTGTTGGATACAGCGTATTGGGAGTTTCTTGGAGTAGGGACCATGTTTGATATCTTCTAGAAAATTTTATTCTCGTATAGCTTGATTACGGCGTATTGCCTTCTTCTGGATACGGCGTATTAGATCTTGTTTCCTTCGTGGTCTTTGGTGAGTGCAGGCACAGATACGCCGTATCTTCCTTAACGGATATGGCGTATTGGTTGTCAGAATAGTAATCTTTAAAATATCTTCGTTTAAGCTCTAGAATGCGTGCCTTTTAGTCAATCTTCACCAAGTACTCCATAATTACTACAATTCTCAAATATAAACGATTAAGTTACAATTCTTTGCAATAATTATACAAAATGAATTAATTACATGGGTTAAATGATGCTATAAAATAGACATTATTTGAAGTCATCAAAGTGTCTAAGCTTACTCATTTTGAAAAGAGTATTCATTCACTTAAGGAAATGTTAAGTTTTCAAAAAACCTCCGACGATAAAACGGGTCTAGGATTTAATTCAATCAAAGCATCAACAAGCGAGACCGAACAAATAAAATTTGTATAATCACAGAGAACTAAGATAACATGTGCTGGTCCCCAATCTATGGAGGACGGTACCTTAATTATCTCAGTAGGTCCCCAAATCAATATGGGACCATCTGATTCTTAGTCCGTTGTAGAAAAGTCAGTTTCATTTTTATGTCAAATTTGAGTCCGAAACCAAAACATATAATTAAAATAAGTTAGAGGTTCCCGATGCATAGTGATGAACGAGTTAAATGTTTTTATAAATCAACTTTAAAACCCAGATTTGGATTTATAAAAATCAAAACTAGATCAAAAACTCCATCTTCTAAGAGAACTAATAATTCTCGTCCTAGGTCTAAAACACCGCAACTTAGGAGAAACCATGCAAGACAAAATTATCCAAATGTATACCCCGTAACTTGGAATAATCTCCAACAACAAAGTTACGCGCCTTGGGGAATTTGTCCTCCATTTTAATAATCTTAACCAAATGCAACAAATGCAAAGGATGTTTAAATGAAAACAACTTTGGACCCATGAGATTATTTTGGGTACCAGTTAATTTATGATGTTTATGTAATTTAAATAGATATGCTTGGTGATAACGCCTAAATTATACATGTTTTTAGCGGCGTTACTTATATATATTTTATCATTTCTTGTGAACTTTCGATACTTAATAGCATAAATTATGTGTAGGTTCACTTGAAGTAATCCCGAGCTCAAAAGAAATAAAGTTCAATTGTTTTTCGATTATTGGAAAGCAAGTTAGAAGAAAAGAAAAATCTCAAAGCTAAAAAAGGCACAAGTGCGTCGCACTTACCCTTTGTGCGCCGCACTTCCAAACGAGTTCAAGAATTAAAGTCCATTAAATGAAGATAGCATTAATACCCCAAGTACGCCGCACAAATACTTTTGTGCGCCACACTTCTTCAATAAACATTAAATTCCCTCGCATTTAATCACCAAGCGCGCCGCACAATCTTTTGTGTGCGCGCACTTCTATCCCAAACTTAGGGGGGGGGGGTGGGGGGGGGGGGCCTATAAATAGTGGCCAAATTTTCACATAATTCATCCATTCTCACTTCACATAATCATCTCCCACTTAAATATCTCTCATACAACATTCATATCTCTAATTCTTCAACCCAAAAACACCATAAACCTTGAAGATTAAAGATCAAACCACAAAGAACGAAGAAGAATATAGTAGAATTATAAGAATAAAAGGTTGTATTTCAATTCCATACTTGTTACGGGGAGAATTTTGATCCATATTCTTACCTCGAAAATAGTATGTTTCTTGTTATTCCCTTTAATTTTGTTATGAACTTCATAGCCATGAGAGGCTAAATCTCTCATGACTACTCGGTGAAAATAATATAATGAATAAGCATTTGGTATAATTACGATCTTGTTAATCTTAAGCTTATGTTATAATCCTATCGTATCTTATCTTATCAACTTTGATTATATACTCACACCGGTATAGGTCGAAAGACCGCACTAACAGCATACGCAGACGCAGATCATGCAGGTTGTCAGGACACTCGCAGAAGTAAATCTGGCAGTGCTCAGTTCCTTGGTGACAAGTTAGTCAGCTGGTCATCAAAGAAGAAAACTAGCACGTCCATCTCGTCTACAGAGGCTGAATACATTGCGATGTCTGGTTGCTGTGCCCAAATCCTATAGATGAGATCTCAATTATCAGACTATGGCTTTGCTTACAATCGCATCCCTCTGTACTGTGACAACAAGAGTGCCATAGCTCTTTGCTGCAACAACGTTCAGCACTCCAGGTCTAAACACATCGACATCCGACATCATTTCATCAGAGAACAAGTGGAAAAAGGAGTGGTTGAGTTGTATTTCGTGAGGACAGAGTATCAACTAGCGGATATATTCACTAAGGCGCTGCCTAGAGAACGATTCGAATTCATTCTCCCAAGGTTTGGCATGAAGTGTATGAAGCCGGAGACACTCAAAAGTCTTCAGGATGATCAGGATGAGTAACGGATTGGCTTTAAGTATCCTATGTAAATATGTACATACTTAAACCCAAAAAGAAAAATACAAAAATATAAAACCATCAAAAATCCATAAAAATCAGAAAATAGAAAATGCCAAAAATAGTTTTCTTCAAGACATGTCTTCTGTTTATCGATAACATTTACGGTCCTAGAAATGTCATTCAATAATGACACGGGTCTTTAAATGAAGCTCGAACGGAAGTTTAAACCTTTCAAAACATGTCTTAATGGCTTGCAGTTATTTCAAACTGCAACCCGCTTTTCAAAATGAGGAAAGCTCGTTGCCAAAAAGATGGCTGTTCCTAACAATGGGTGATTAAGTTCTCCCGGGCATGGATTACTTTATATCCTTGCAACCTCGATCTAATGTACGCTTTAGTGCATTATTTCTTGATTAAGAAGAGAAGTCTTCTTTTATCCTTATAATTTTCCGTCTATAATTCTTCAGAAAATTATTTGGATTTCACGTGGTGGTTTAATGTGGTTTTTGAAAATTAACCGGACTTGGTTTTTCATAAATTTGACACTCAATCAACGACTACCGCTCTTTAACTAGAACACGGGTCATTGATTGAGGGGGAGAGTGGTTTTTCAAATTCATGACATCTAAAGGTGTGGTAACTAACGGGGTTATGGTTTAAGGGGGAGTTAAACTGGTGTTAACTTAAAAAGGTCCAATTGTGTCAATTATATGCATGTCTAGGGTCTTATGTGCTATTAGCTACTTGTATCCTAGGTTCATTAATTGTGAAGGACCAATTGTGTCGCTTTCCCGAGTTACTCAATCCATTAGTTGCTGTGTGTCCCTAAATGTTAAAGAAATATGAAAAGTGAGGGACCATTGGTGTAATTTATCTTACATTATAAGAAATAAGAAAGAGAGGGGCCATTTATGCCAACTGTTGAAAGTGTTATTTTTGAACAAAAAGGGGGTCAATGCGTTTTGACCAAGTCAAACTGGCAAACACCCCAAAGTCTAACTGTTTAACTGGCAAAATCTGGGCGCCATCACTTATACTTTCTATTCAAAATATCTCCCCGGCTTTCACCTCCCATGGTAAAACAAAGGGCAAATCGAAATTAAAGGGTGCATTAGTCAATTCAAGGAAGCTCAAGTACAATGGCAGGGTCATTAAGGTCAAATCAAGAGAGTCATTAGCCCTCTCTCAAGTATAGAGCACACGCGGCTATGAAAGAAGCACAAATTCATATGGGTATTAATGTACTACATCACCACAAAAACACAAAAACGCACATCAAGGGAATGACAACGCGAATCCCCAGTGTGTCTACGACTTGATCTAAGACGCCTGACAATTTGATGCTCAAATGAATTGAATGAACTGATGGCCCGATTAAAAAGGTTGGAGAGCAAGGCAAGAGGCTAGAAGGATCCAAGGCAGCCTATAAATAGGACCTCACCTCTCACACACACAATATATCTAGTTTTTTAAGTAGTAGTTTTTAATTTAGCGTAGCTTAAATTTTAATTCTTAGCTTAATGATGTTTTAATCTTGTAATTTTCCTTTAAAAAGTACTGTAAGCAAGTTTTATTAATGAAATTAAGTTTTCTAAATTCTCCCACCAAGTTTTCTTTTTCGATAATCTCAAACAAGCTAAACCCACCTAATAGCTCATTAAAGCTCTTTCATCTATAAGCTGAAATGAAGCTATTTTGAAATTCGACATTAATCTTAACTTAAACTTAAACTCAGTTTTAATCTATCAAGGATCTATTGATTAGAGCTTTTGGAAGGGGATCTTAACTTGGAAGAGATCCCAAGGACTTTTACCCTAGCTTATTAATAAGCTAGGGAACTTGTAGCTGCCTTAATTGGTCCTCTTGTTTAGCTAGAGGAGCTGTAAGTTTCTCTTTCATTTCCTTTAATTTTAGCTTTAAATAGTAATATCATTGCTTTCTATACTTAGATCTGCTTATTTGCTTATTCTCTTTGCTTATTAGTGCTTATTTGAGTATTATTCTAGCTTAATCATCTTAGTTGTTTAACTGTTTTCAATTTTCTTAGTTTAAATCATAGATTTTCATAATATTGTCTTAAAAACCTCTAAAAAACCAAAAATATAGTAAAATAGTTTAGATCTTAGATTAATGCTTATTTAGTTGTTAAGTTTTGTTAATTAAGTTAGTTTTAAGTTAGTTTTTATCTGGTATTCAGTATTTGTTCATTAGATTTCTCTTAAAAAGCTTTTCTCAAATCTGTCATAATCTTAAAGAGGTGTTTGGTTTAGTGTACTTTGACCTCTAAAAGTCAATTTCACTTGTGCTATTTGCTTGAGTCAGCTAAGTTTTCAGTTAAAATTAGTTTTCATTTAGTTTTTATAAGTAGAACTCAAAATTTTCAAAGGAAATGGCTTATTTTCTTTGTTTTTACACCAGGGCAGTTTTTGACTACCTTTTTGCTTGTGAAACTTTGATCCAAAGCCCTTAAGGTTCAGAACTTGCTTGGACTTTGTTTAAACACTCTAATTGAGTGTGTTTTAGCGCAGTGTTTCCCTTAGGAAACCTGCATTTTTGTTTTGCACCTGTGCAAAAGTGCACCAGTACTAACAATAAGTTAGTACTGCCAGCACCAGTACTAAACAAAAGTTTAATACTGCAAAAACCTTTGGCTTAATTTTTAGTTAAGTAAAAGTAGGATTAGGTTTATTAAATTCAAGTTTAGAAGTAATCTATATATAAGCTTAATATAGTTAAGGTTTATTTTCAATTTAAACTGCTTATTTTCTTAGTTGAGCCATATTTAGCTGTTTAAAAAAGGAATTGCATCGTATACTAACAAAGTTAGTACTGCTGAGTCTTATAGCCCCAAATTAAGCCATACTACGTAGGATTTAATAGCTTATCTTTTAGCATCTTATAGTTTAGTTATGGCTTAATACAGATTAGGACTTAAATTACATTTTCTAGCTTATTTTCCTAGCTTATTTTTGCTGTCCAAAATAGACCCAAAAAACATACAAAAACTTTAGGATATAAATAAATTCGTATAATTTAGCTTATGGATCCTAGATTTAATAGCTTATTAGATAGATTCTCAAGTAATATAATGAAGTTCCTTAAAGTTATTAAAGAGTTTATTTAGCATTTAAGTTTTTAGCTTAATTAAATTTGTGCTATCTTGCTTATTTTCCGAGATTGCTCGTTCATGCTAGGGGGATTTTTAGTTGTTTTAAAAATACATCAGCATTAGATTAGTTTGCATTCATAGATAAAGCATTTCATAAGCTTCCTAGAACTCTTTTCCTTTTTCACATTAAGCTTAATTTGAGCTTATTATAGCTGTTTTAGTAAAACATAGCCCAAACCCCTATGTTTTTTGTAAACAGCTTATTTAGAAGGTATTTTTAGAGCTTATCTTGAGTTTCAGACATAGTGCTTTTTTGTAAAGTTGTTTCCTCCGCTAGCGTTCTCTTTCTTCTTTAAACCTTTTCTCTTTTAAGTTTTTAATGATAAGCACTTTTAGAATTTGAGCTTATAATTGGACTTAGTTTTTTGTCGGGGTAAGTCCTCAGGGACCATTCTTGTATTTTTTTTCTATTTTAATTGTTTTCCAGTTAATCCTTGCCCGTTAAATGTTTTAGCCCGTTAGTCCTCAAGTCTTTTTCGCAGATAGTCCCCAAGTTAGTCTTTAATTAGTTTATTAAGTTTTAATTAATAGTTAGGGTGTAGTTTTAATTAGTTTAATTAGACTTTAAGCAAAAAGTAAAAATTAGGGCTTTTATTTTTCTAAAATTTCTACACACTTTCTTTATTTAGTGTAATTTTTACAAAATTTGTAGGACTTTATTTTTAATAGTTTTTTTATTTTTATAGTTTTTAATTAGTTTAAATTTTAGAATATTCATAACTTCTAAACTAAAAAGCCAAAAATAGTAATTTCTGTTTCTAAAATTTTCTTTTGTCATATCATAGGTTTTATAAATGTATTTACATTTGTGTAAGATTAAAATTTTTTACTTGCTTAATAGTCCGTTATATTTGTTTTCCGTATTTGGATTAAGTGTCTATTTTTTTTAGTAGTCCTAGCTTTCCAAAGTCAAATAAAAAAAAAAAATAATAAACGAAAAAAAAAACAAAAAAAAAAAAAAAAAAAAAAGAAAAAAATAATAAAAATATAATACAAATCAACAAAAACAAAAACATAAAAAACAAAAAAAAAAAAAAAAAAATAAAAAAATAACAAAAAAAAAAAAAAAAAAAAAAAATAAAACAAAAAAAATCAAAAAAAAAAAAAAAATAAAAAAAAATCAACACCAAAACGAATAAATACTCAGTACTACCCCGCGCCACCCCCCCCCCCTCCCCATACACCCCCCCCCCCCCCCCCCCCCCAGCCCACCCCCACAACCCAGTCGCCCCCCCCCACACCTACTACCACCTCCCATCCCCCCCCCTCCCGCCCACTAACACCCCCCACTGACCACTCCCACCCCACCCGCCCACGCCCTGTAACCGCCCCACCCCAACCCCCTCCCCGCTCCCCCCCTCCGCCTCCCCCCTCCAACCCCCCTACCCCCCCCCCCACGCCCGCCCCCCCCCTCCCCCCTAACCTGCCCCCTCCCTACCCCCCCCCACCCCACCCCCCACACCCCCCCCCCCACCCCCCTCCCCCCCCCCCTCAACCAACCCGAACCCCCGCCCCGCCACCCACCCCCACCACGCCATCACCCCACCCCCCCACCCCGCCCCACACCCCCCAACCCCAACCACCCAACCAACCGGCCCGACCACCCCGCCCCCCAGTCCCACAACCCCCACTCCCCCACCCCTCCCTCCCCCTGCCACCCCACACCCCCCCCCCCGCCCCCTCCCCCCGCGCACACCCCCCCCCCCCCCCCCTCCCGACACACCCCCACCACCCCCCCCCCCCTCCCCCCCACCTCCACCCCACCCCCCCCAAATCCCCCCCCCATCCAATCCCTCCACCCCCCCCCACCGCCCCACCCGCCACCCCCCCCCTACCCCCCCTAAAACCCCCCCCTCCCCACTCCCCCCCCCCCCTCCCCCCCCCATCAATATTCTCCACGTACCCAACAGGACACCGCCCCCTCCCCGAGAAACCCATACCCACTACCAGTTTCACACGACCCGCAGCACCCATTACCCGCCGATACCATCTCCTGTTTTCTATATTCAACTCCTAACAAATAATAAGCGCGATGCCATTAATCCATGTCACTTGCTCATTATTCAATCAGCTCTTTTAAAACGTAATGCATATTTTCTATCACTTTTACAGATATAATAACCTGCATATCGGGAAGAGTAATGGTCAAATTTATGACATCTACCATGCAAATTCACAACTTAGATATACATAATTGAGAAAGTTTGGTAACTAGACGGGGTTATTGTTTTAAAGGGTGGATCAAACTTAGTTAACACACAAAGGGTTGAATGGTCTGTTAATATCCAGTATAGTGATCTTAATGTACCACTTTTTGCTATAATTGTTTTTTTTCCTAGGCTTGTTCCAAATACCGTGACCAAATGTTCCATTTATCAATTTCATATAAACCTTTAGAAGGTTGCCTTAAACCCTTAATGAAAGAAATAAAGAAAAGGAGGGGTCACATGTGGACGACTATTTCGCAAGTTACACCTATAAATAAAGTGAGTTGCGTTTTGACCTGGTCAAACCTATCAAAAACTAGTCAAACCTTTTACTTTCTCTCTCAAACTCAAAACACAACCGTCGTTGCGATTTGCCTGTCCTGAAATCATTTATGTGATCTTTCGCCTAGGTAATTCTTGGTTTTAGCTCGTCATCGTTTTAATATGTTGTATCTATAACATCGTAGCTTAAAACTTATTGAATCTAGTGTTATGTAGATTTTTGTGCATAATCGTCATCAAAAACTAGGTTAGTGTTTGTAAGTGTGTTTTGATTGTTGGGATAGCACTAGTATACACAAATGATGCCTCGTTGATGTTGTGTTAGTTTCCCCAATTACTAATTTATAGTCCTTGAGATTTTCGTATTTAGGTTGACTTTTTAAGTCAAAATAGTGCTAGTATGTTATGTGTGGTGACTCCTTGGCGGTGTTAATAAGTTTAGTGAGTATTGTAAACGTAAGTCAAGATGTGCCTAAGTATTTGAACCCCTGATTTGTAAGTTTGAATCTGCGCTTGTAAAGCATTCTTGGTTGCATTTTGGTTAGGATTTCTTGGTTGCGGTTTGCTTAGAATTTCTTGGTTGCGTTTTGCGAAACAAATTCTTGCCTGCATTTTGCTCAAATGTTATAGGTTGCGTTTTGCCTTAATACTCTTGGTTGCGTTTTACTTAGATGTTCCTTGTTGCGTTTTGTCTGTATGATCCTTGTTGCGTTTTGTCCTTTGATATGCTATTGCGTTTTGAGTATTAAATATTAAGCAGGGACTGCGTTTTGTATATGAAGACCACTTAAGATATTTAAATAGTGAAACCCCTATTTCGGAAATTTTTTTAAATGGTTGCGTTTTGCTTATTTTAAATATAATAGTGCTTGCGTTTTGATTGTTGCCTTTTGCCTAGTACGTTTGGTGTGATTGCGTTTTGCCTTTACTGCGTTTTGACTAGTTTTCAAATAAAATAATCATTGCGTTTTGGTGCCTTGCGTTTTGGATCCTGGGTATTCTTCTGATTGCGTTTGGTTATTGTAACGTATTCCTTACGTTTTGTCTTGCATTGCTTGTAAATTGTTATCTGGTCTTGTGGTTAAGTCATTGTTTTAAGTCTTCTCTTACAAGAGTCAACTTCCTTGCCTCAAAGAGTACTTCCAATTATTGACCTTCAACCATAATAGATCTAGTTATCCTTTTCTAGATATAATCCATAACTGATTAACTCTTATCTGTATGCCTATCGTTCTGTGAATGTGACTGCGCATATATAATGGCTGATGTTAATGCTCTGGTTGAACAAGCACCTGTTGTGGCACCACCCACTCGCACTGATGAACAAATCTTGCCTCGCATTAGATTGGGTTGCCATAGGGAAAAGCAAACTGCTATTGGATGCTGAAAAGTCACAAAGCAACCCAATCTACAAGATTGCGGTGGACATTCTGAAGCAAACCAACTTCTTCAGAGCGTTTACCGCCTCTTCGACAATACCAGCTATCTATATTCAGTAGTTCTGGGATACTATTTGCTATGACAGAACCACCGGGGTTTACAAGTGTCAACTGGATGAGTAATGGTTCAACCTCACACTAAAGACAGCACACTCCGAGATGCCTCTTTTCGGATCACACGCCATCAACAACAACAAGGCTTTTTCTTCCCCTCCAACTCAGGATACTCTTATCAACTTTGTCAACGATCTGGGTTATCCAAAAGAAGTCAAACAATTATCTAATGTCGTAACTAATGACATGTTCCAACCGTGGAGAGCACTCACGACAATCATTAATTTTCCTTACGGTGAAAGACTTCAGGTTTAGAAAGGCCAAAGCTCTAGTGTTTGCAGAATTCTTTGGGGCATCAGTCAATCTGAGCTCATATCGATTATGCGAAAGGATGTGGGAAGAATTTACTCAATTCATCCATACTTTTACGGAAGATAAAAAGAATCTGGCACAACATACTCAGGGAAAGAAGAAAGCCACTCTTATTGTGATCCCAAGTGTGAGGTTCACCAAACTGATTATCTTTCATCTGTAATGCAAGCACAAGTTCCATCCAAGACCAGAGTCTCCCCTTCATTTGCCTACTAAAGAACCTATTTTGGGATATCTCAAATTCAGTGCTAAGGGACAAAAGGAAGTCGTTGGGAATGCCTAATTCAGCAAGAACCATCCTCTGATGACATTCGAGACAGACAACTACTGATGCTTATCCGGAAAAGTAGCCAAAGCTTAATGATTATCTTGCTTGTGAAGAAGTTAGTGATCCTGACTCTCCTATACCAAAACCTACAAAATTAACCAACCCTAAAGTAACCAAGCAAGCTAAACCCGTAGCACCTAAAGCAGCAACCAAGAAACCTCAACCAGCACCAACCAAGCCTAAAGAGAAGAAACAAAAGCAGGCTAAGGAAAGCACTGAAGCAACACCGCCAGCCAAACGAGCTAAAGCTAGGAAGGTGGTAAAGAAGCGAACTCTTAAGAGATCACAGCAGTTGGTCGATGAGTTTGTTGATGAGGGTATTCCATTGACTGAACCTGGGTTTGGTGACTTAGAGGCTGATACGCAAAAGGCTATTAAAGAAAGTCTGAAGGATGCTCATGGTGCACCTCGGGGTCCTCTTCCTCCTGTGGTGTTCAGGGAAACTGGCACTGGAAAGTTTCAACCACTTCCAGAGGTAGAGGGAAAGGGAAAGGAGAAAGTCAGTGTGGAGCAAGCTGCTCAGGTTCTACTTAATCTTTAAACTCCAAAGAAAAAGAGCCCAGCTGAACAATACATCTTTCAGAGACGTACTTCCGAACCAACTAAACCCTCGGGTCATGACGAATCCTCGTCTCTGTATGTTGAACTGGGCTTGACTGAAAGTGACGTGGAATCAGATGAGGAAATGCCTTCCGTAGTCAAGAGTGGTGATCAAGATGCAGGCCAGGCTGGACTAGACCCTGGTATACAAGATAAAGGCCAGGCTGAACCAAACCCTGATAATGTTGCAGAGTCTCAACCTCTATCAACTCCTGGTGTTCATGCTGGACCAAATCTTGAACACACAGATGCTGAGGCCACTGACGCTACAAGTCAACCACAACCTGGACAAATAGATGAGGGTTCACTGCAACTGCCTATCATAATGTACAGGAGAATCTCAAGTTAACGGTTGAAGAACAGGTGATTCTCGAGGAACCTGCTAGCTCTACATGGACCTTGTCTTCTCTACAACACCTTACTAAAGACTTCAGCTTTGGCGATCATTTTTTCAATGATAAACCTTCTAAAGCAGAAAATGAGAAGACAACTGCAGAAACCGAAGCTAAATCGATGGTGTCAGTCACAATCCATCCAGACACTTCTGTAATTCCCCCTATGACATCACCGGTGATTGATCTTATTTCTAGACCCAATTCTCCTAATGAACATCAGCCAATACCAGCAACCGCAACAGCAACAACGACAACGACAACAACAACTCATCCTCTACCACCTCAACCATAACAAAGTGCCACATATTCCATCTTGATAAAGCACATCGGTGAGCTTGAACAACATATGGCGGATATGGTGGAGGCAAACCAAGCCCTGGAGGAAAGATTAGACAAACAAGGGAACAGGCTGTACAAGTTGGAGAATCTTGATATTCCCCATAAGGTAAGCAAAGCAGTGGATGAAATCGTCACTGACGCTGTTGACTGGGCTATTCAAGCTCCTCTCAGGGATCGCTTCAAAGACTTGCCAGAAGC